>JPKZ01002886.1:153135-154431 GCA_000803305.1 Toxocara canis | reverse complement strand
CTTGTCAACATGCGAAAACCAAAAGCATGCGTTCCGTTTCTGTCAGTGCTAGAGTGGCCGCACAAGAAATTTATGCATTCAGTTGGGTAGGCCATATCGAGAAATTAATGAATGGCTTTTATAGGGAACTGCTGCATTTTTGAAGCTCATAAATCAACTGCTTCCTCAAATACTTGTAAAACTATTCACGAATACTGATTTATACTCGCATTTACTGTCGAGCGCCAAAGACTACCCGTACCCAAACGCGGTGATAAAGCGTCCTGTTCAAAATGCCGCAGTTCGCGCATAGTTTGGTAAGACTTCCGTTAACCCTATGGATCGCAAAGATCTGTAGCGAAGAAATTAAAATTTTCAAAAATCATAAGAAATGACTTCATGCATGACGCGTCATCATTTCAGCATACCGAACCTCGCGGTAATACAAATCTAAGGTGTTCTTTCGAAAAACGGTGCTGCGTGAAGTCATCGAGTTTCACATTTGGGAACGGCGTTTGGAAAGTCTTGTAGACTCGAGAATAACAATTACGGGAAAAAACTGGACGAAGGAGAGGAAGAGGGGAGCAGGTGGTTTGCTCGTAGGGCGACAGCTATAAGATGAGAGGGAAGAAAATGATTCCAGTCTTTCTTCAGGAAAGAGTAAAGAGATGTACCAACGATCGATTGATCGTTGTTGATCGATCCCTTATCATAAACGAAATGAGCAGAGGTCTTCATTGTTTCGGAAAAAAAATAGCTTGAATCTAAAGAGCTGCTTGTGATTGCAGTGTTAATTTTTTAAAGGTATACTGAAATCTGTTGTCATCGATGCTATAGAGTACTCTTTAAGAAAAGCTGTTTTCTAGCCAAACCGAATAAAAATCATCTAGGTGAAATTGGTTGTACTGTATGTACGGCATAAGCTCAACACTATTGGCTCAACAAACATATGCGAAAGATACTAAAACTGCAATGCACTGACCTCACTCTTCTTCGTACTTTTCTGAGAATCATAGTTACTCGGCAATTTTTCATAAGTTTTCCCTAAAAAGTCTTTGTAGTTATTCGAAGTTTGAAATTGGAATATTCAAATTCTCTATAATTTGATTTGGACGTTCAAATGATTTATGACGACATAATTGAGGGCAACCGATGAGATAAATGGTCACAGGTATGAGCCAACGGATGGATTATATAAAACGTGAGGCAAAGGCATGTATTTTGCATGAATTGATGGACTCTACGGACAGCGTTTGTCTTCTCAACGATTGCCCATTGACCATCAAACAAAGTCACGCCGTGATCATCAGAAGGGCC
>JPKZ01002886.1:128135-150635 GCA_000803305.1 Toxocara canis | reverse complement strand
CTAAATCGTTCGGTTAAAAACCTGTTTAAAACGACTCCTTGAAGGAGCTGACGCAAAGTATATGATGAATTGCTCAAACTCACATATGATCGCACCATATTGCAATCTAACAGCTTGAACCACAATTTCACAGCTCACTGCTCTGGGTTCTTTTCGTATTTCGAGCGAATTACCCATATACTAGAATACGAAATGGAGTCAAAATGGCGGAACTCCGTCTTCCGGACAGGCCGGAGTCATGAAGCATAGTTTTTTTTTGCTGCTTCTGGGTAACGCAAACTTCATATCAACTGGGATCGGTGTCGAAGTTAGTAATTCAAAATGGTCTAGTGAAACAAGAATCCATTCGCAAAGCCGATTGCAAAGCGAGAGAAATTCAAGACAGGTTTGTTGAAGCTGGGAGTTGAAGCAAGGTTCTTACTTCACATCCTTTTGTGACGGTTTGTTTGTGCGCAAAAACAGACCTACTAAATTTCTGGCCACAATAGCAGAACTTCTATTTGTACTGATTTCTACCATGAAAAGGTTTTCCATCCCTCATCACCAAAAAAAAAAGAAAAAACGAAAGAAGCCGATCCACTTTCAACGAGCTCAACGAATTATCCACTTTCTTGTTTTTTAGTCTGTAAAACTAGTTGACCAAAATCACTTCAAAGCACTATCACATGCAGATTTATGGAGTACATTGACGAGATATGCATGACATAGTTTAGCATGTTTCCTCGTTCGTCACGCTTGCTTCGCTTGGCCATCAAAAAACATCACTTTTTTAAAAAAAAGAATGAAAACGTATGAGGTTCCTTGAAAATCGAATCACTGCAACTAGCAAACTCGCCATTCCCAGCATTTCGAACATAACTAACAGCATTTCGTTAGGACGAACCATTTCCGCCGACGTTCAACTAACCATCTTAGAGGCTTTCAAAATGCTATGATCACTTCCGTTTGAGAATTAACGATCCCTGACTTCGTCCCACAATTCACTTTAATAAAGTCCATATAGTGCAAGTTGTAACAACTATGTTAGATCGTGGATCATGACTGTGTTGAATATTTCCGTTACTGAAACCATCTGTTATCATTCGGATTTCAAAAAAGTAAGCGAGGAAGCAGTTGATCTCACCGAGCTCTGGTTTATCTCATAATCTTGAGAATTTCACGCTTTTATTATTTTCATTTTGCTGCGGTCTTATTAAACGGCAATCAATACACCTCGTTCGCTTGCAGATCAAAAGTGTAGATCAAAAGTGTAGATCATAATTGTAGATCAATATATCGCTTGTAGATCAAAATACATCTTCTAGTTTACATGTGCAACTGGAACAAGCATATTCAAGAAAAAAAGGTGATCGGCTGTATACACGTTGACTTCGCCGAACCATTTTATTACGTTTCTGTTCGGTTTTTGATAAATAAGCTCAGATTATAAGGCATCCATGGTGAACTCTGTTTGATTACCTTCTTCAACAGGCCATTTACTCTTTCTTTTATATATCAGGAACCTTTCGGATTGCCTTCTCGCATGCTTAAGCTATCTGAAGAAGACGTAAAGTTATATGATGGATATTGAGTTTATAGCGATAACCTTCACGAAGCACTTAAATTTGTGCATGACTAAAATCATTCGAATGCTCTCTTCCAATTTCCGTTCCCAGATGCACTCTATAAGGGTCAGTATAATGGTCCATTTTCGTCTGTACTTGGGAACATAATATTGCCCTCTTCCAAATGTGCTCGTGGTTCCGAAGTTCTTATTGGCTTGAAGTTATCGTTCAAGTTCAGCATTAACAAGGTTATCCAACGGATCAATTAGAAATGTCATAATCTCGTTGGATCGCTCAGGTCCTCCGATATTAGTGTTTATGCGTTTGTCTTCAAAATTTATGTTCCCGTCTTGCTTCAATACGCTCCAGAGGTTTGGAAGTGCTCCTTCACAGGGTTTTGTTCATAATGAGGTTTTTCTGTAGCAGTGTAAATTTATGCTGACTAGGCAAGAAGAAAGTATGAAATGTTGAGCGATTCGTGATCTGACGCACATTTGAGAATATGATTTACCTGGCAATTGTTATGGCTATTGTTCGTATCTTTTCCGAATATTCAAAGCTTGGTGCGCGTATAAAAATCGCTATGATGAAGTGCTATATGGCGCACATGCGGTAATTTGTATGTGCTTGTCGAAACAATAAGCACAGCAGAAGAAGTTGCCCCTTTTTAGATTACTTTTAATATCAAACCGATAACCAACGATGTCGCTGAGCAACAAATGAGAAAGGCTAATATACATATTGATCACCATCAAGTAATGTAAGCTCTATCGGCTAGAGATATGCATAGATGGCGCATTTTTCTACACGAATTACAATTGCATGTGATGCAAAAAGCATATGTGCGCATACCGTTATGCACTTTTTAGCTCCACCCGTTTGCTATGCGGTCAATATACATGTAGATGCTTTCGTTCACTTCGCGTTGTTTACCACAAGTGTTCATTTATGCGATTTGCCTTAAACTGCTATCAAATAAGACGTTAGCATGCGATATTGCTTTTTGAGGTTATTAATGATCGTCGAGAAACCGATAATTCAGAGGAGTTTATTGAGTGAAAATGATTGTGTACCAATGAGACGAAATCATCACTTTGATCAGCTAATGAACTGTAGCAATGACCCATCGTCATTCCATTATGGCAAAGAAGCCAAATTTCCTATTTGTTAGCGATCTTAGGGGCACAACGAGATGAAGGAACTTGACGCATCTCGAATTGCTAAAGAAAAAGGGATTGCATACATTCGTGCAGTTGCTGAAAAGAGAATGGAAATTTCTTACGAAGAGAAAAATTCATATGAGTCTCTCTAGGCAATGGATTAAAATGCACATGAAAAGCGACTTTAAATGGAAGCTGTATGAGAAAATATGAGAATGGAAAAATGGGAAAACATAAAAAGGGAATAGAGCTTATTTTTGTGAAGCCTTCTTTCCTATGTCTACCCCGCTTACCACTCACATAAAAAGACGTGACACTTGCGCTTGGATTAGTGTGATATGTTAAAAGTCCAAGAGGTCTGAAGGGAACGCTGAACTATAAGGAACAAATTAGGGGTATTCAACTTCAATATCACCATTTTGGAACTTACTCTGGATCGGGCTAATTACTACTCAACACTTCATGATGAATAAAAATTTATGATTTTCGTTTAATGGTACTAAAACACGACAGTCACTTTTTTCACTTCGCCGTAATCTTGAACAGGTTAGCCAGAATTTTTCATATATGCCGAAAATATGACAAAAAAACATGCCAAAAATAATGCCAAAAATAGATCTCATATATGGCTTCTCGCATGCTCATCGTTTCACAAAAGCGAGTTTTAATGGTTATTATATGACTGTTATGACTCGTCGTTATCCTGTCATGCTGAATACCGGACGCTCGCCATCGTTCGTAGGCTTCACCTGCTACTGTCATTGGAGAATGTAGTTGACTTCAGTAACCAAGTATTTATGCTATTATTGAGCAAACATAAAACGTTAACCCATAAAGCTATTTTGCCTGAAATTGTCTTTAAAAAATTTACCAATAAACGCTCAACTCTTCGCCATTACTCAAAGAGATTGTCATACTATATAGAATGTTCCTTCGATAGGCATATTTAGTCGATAGTTGAAAAGCTAATCGAACAAATTGCTTCCGATTGTTTCAAAGCAGTGAGTGATATAAATGACCCAAAATTTTAAAAAAAAATTTGACCACGCAAATGTTAGTTCTAGAAAAGAAAGGCATCATTTCATTCATTTGTCACTATTCTTTTTTTTTTTACGAGCGCTTCATGTAGCTAACACTTGCAACACGCCATTGATTTTCCTAAATGTGAGGCCAAGTGTTTAACCACCCAGCTCAAAGCGATCACCAATTCGATGTTGAACGGAAAACCCATTTTTAAGTTAATTATCTAATTTTCCACTCCCATTTACGTTGCGTTAATTCGGAAGCTGTTCGCTATGGGAGCAAAAACTTTAGAGTATAGAGTATAGGTAAAGCGGGCAAACTGTTCGCCTGCATACCGTAGATCAAATAAAAGTACGCGATCAAAGATTTCGGCTGCTAACCCTTAATGATGATCGAAAATCTGCGCCCAATAATTTACCGTAACCTTTGTGACTAAAACTCGCATTCATTGGTGGTATAGGTAGGTATTGCAGCGTACTCAAAAGTTTTGTTTTAATACGATCATAATTAACCGAAATCACATAATTTCTGACAAAACAAAAGCAAACTACATTTGAAATTGTAATCGCTTTCTGTTTTTACTCTCTCTCTCTCTCTCTCTCTCTCTCTCTCTCTCCCTATCTCTATCTCTCTGTGTACAATGAGTGTAAGAGGACGATACTGTGCTCTAGTGCATTGTACTGCGCTCTCAAATGATCATAGTATACGCTTTGTTGACAACAATTGTATACTGCAAAACGATTCGTACATATTATTGAATAAAAATACAGAGATCAAACAAATACACGTTTCATAATGATCAAAGAAAAAGCTAACATATTTTTCACTGCACAATCTCTTCGTTGTTTAGAGGAAATGAAATTTCCTATGCTAAGAAACGCCAATGATGTTACGGGTTCGATCGATTTCCAATAATTGATTATTGGCTTGTGTCTTCTTGATCGCATAAAAAATTTCGTTTATCTTTGTTTTCGAAATTTCATTTCATTTATTGCCACTTCATTCTAAAATGCTTTTATGTGATATACGCTTCTTTGCCAAAAACTTTCTAAACTACTTATGAAACGATTTTCTATATGATGGTTTTTCAACTTTGGATAGAATCGCCTAATTTTTGGTGATTATGGCAGAATAAGTGATATTTTTTGGTTGGTGATCTTTTTTGGTGATCTTTTTGGTCATTTTGGTGATTTTGATTGGTGATCTTTTTCGCGGAATCATTACAAATACTTGATTATGATTGACGAATCGAATCGTCCGTCTTTGAGGCTAAACTCAAAAAAAAAAGAATATAAATTTTCCCGTGTTTACTGATCGGAAGTTAACCCAATCCAAATCGCAAGTTATATCTTTTACATTGTTAGGCGAAAAACTGTTAAAACGTCATATTCGAATTTTTACGTACAAAAGTATAAATCGATCAGAGAATAACATTGAAAATATCGCTGCCATCTTTGAGCAAATATGAAAGATAATGAAAATCTCGAGCGCTATTCGGTTAAATGTTGAGAAATTCATGAGAATCACAACATCATGTTCAAAGTATTGAACCCTCATCTTCGGACGTTTCGTTAGCTTCATTTTGTGATAGATCAGCTTCGATTGGTTGAGATCTATTCATCGTCGGGTTGTTACGTTCTCCGCTAGCGAAATTGATGAAACGTTGCAAGAAATGTGCGGAAGATTTTGGAGTGTCCAAACGTGAACCATTTGAATCTTCACTCAAATGAATAAACATACGAAACAATTTGCCCATTTCACGATGGATTGTACGATGACGTGAATCGTTTAAATTTCGAATTAGCTCACGATTAAGTGCCGCATAAAATATCCAATTGCCGGCCGAATTAATATACGGCAAGAAGCTAAAATGATTATAAGTTAAGATAAGTTATAAAATGGTTTTATAAGATAACTTAATTTAAGCTATAAGTTAATTTAAAGCTAAAAAAGATTATAGACCGGACGCTATCAAGGTGCAATATTATTGTCTATGAGGATGTAGTATTATTGCCTATGATGTATGGTAGTGGTAACGAGGCCATCGAATGTGGGTCATCGAAGTCGGCTAATTGGGAAGGCTTTCGAAAGGGTATGGGTAGATTGATGGAACAGGCACTGATCCCTAAAAACCATAAATTTGCAATATTTAACGATAACTTCAAATTATAATTAGTGTTGGTGGTTCAACTTTAAAATTTGGAAAATTTATGCATCAAACATCGATTTCTCGGAGAAATGTTATGCTTCAGCAAAAAACTGTTGTTCAGTAAATTTTGAATTATCGTTCAATAAAGTTTTCGCAGTAAACTGGCAAAGCTGTCATCGGCAGCCACTACTAAACTTGTTGAAATCGAAGAAGAAAGAATAAGTTTCTTTGAAGATTTTTGATCATTAGGTGCTATATAATCGTAAGCAAGTTGCTTTAATAAATTTGAGCAATGAAACCTATCCCAACTTGAATAACAAAGCTGAAAGTGTCATGAGAAAGTCAAGCGCGCAACTCAGCGAATGGTAACGTTGTGTAAGCATTTCGGATTTCATATACGCATGGCAGTTTTCCCCAAAAACTTTACAAGATGTCCATTTTCAAAAATCTTTTCCTTTATTCCTTTGATCCATTTCTGCTAGGAATTCAATGGACTTATTCATACAAACTATTGAGCCCAGCAGGTCTGATACCATAGCATTTTGAAAACCTGCGGTCTACCTTCTTAACGGTTTTTTCTTTTAACGTTCAGGACCAGCCCCACAACATCACTCGTTTAATCAAGATAATATTCGTGATTTATTCTCCAAAGTCAACTCATTAGCTATCAGTTGTCGATACCGACCCTGTTCAGCAGCTTACATTTAGCCTAATTGCTTCCATTCAACTGTAAGGTGGAATGTCCGAGTGCTATCGAAAGAGAATTTTATATGAGCCCTGTTGGTCATAAGTCGGCCCATTAATCTTGACAATCATGGGGGCGACAAAATTCAGCCATTGCTCTCGGTGGCCATCCCCCCAGGAGGTGGTACATCACTCAATGAATTCCCATCATCTGTGAGATAGTTGAGAATTTTTCTTTTTCAAAATTAGCTTTCTTGAAAAGAAGAGCAGAAGACCAAATTTGAAAACACTCATTTATGATTTTGCCACACTTACTTTAAACTACGGCATAACTAACAGCGTCAACAGGTACAACAGATTTTTCTTTCTTTTTTCACTGATATTTTGATCGTTCATCCGAGCACTGTCCCTTACTCTAAGAAGTGGATTCACATAAACGAAAACACTTTTGATTTGTGAAGGGAAATTGTCTTAACTCTTTCACTGGAAGGCGAAACAAAAAGAAACGTTCATGAACGAGTGAAGATAATGCATATAACAGCGTTTCAAATGATGCGCAGCTAATAATCAATGCTAACAAGCCGTTTGCCAACACGGCTTTCCAGACCAACCGGCTCCATATAGTAACTACCAAATGATAAATAAATGCTGACTACTGCACTGACATCTTGATGAAACTGACTAGCCCCACAGCGCTCATACCGCAAATCCACTTTTTTATACGTTATTCGACCCGGCCGATCGCTAAATACTCGTGAATATACCGATATACCAAGTATTAGATAGTTCTGCTTCAAGATTGAAACACCGATTGATAGAAAGTACAAAAGCTCCAAGTCAAATTTATGCTGACTGTAGGCTACATCGCTTCGACTTCGCAGCGATAGCTTTAGCAATGCTCCAATTGAGACTACCAGTCAGCACATGTATTCACAGATGCAGTAAATAGGCGGGCATAGCTATGAATGCAAATTTTTCACTGAAAATTTACCAAAGTTCTTCCAAACAGTCGAGAAGAACAAACCAGTACAGTCGCCATCAAATACAGTTTGTTTTTTTATTATTTTGTCTATATATCTACATGCGTATAACGATAAAAACTACGTATAACAGAGCTCGTTGTATGCGTTTGGTTGTGTTAAATCCATAGGGAAAGTGGTCGCATGACTGCTTAATTATTGAATGAAAAAAATCATGTCATATGCTTCATCAAGATTCAGTAGTGCGCAAATGCCGAGATTTCGGCGCATAAAATTCGAAAAGATCGCCTACATCCAATCAAACGTTGAATTCTGCTCATAGGATCAATTTCGTCTGTACACTTATTTCATCCATTGAATTTTTCAATCATAGTCTGAGATGAAATTTGAGAATTTTCTAAGCATATGAGGACGTATAGCAAAGAGATTATGAGATATTCGCTTTAGCAACTAACATAAGCAACTTTTCGATGATAAGAAACCATATTTTAATAGATCCGAGCTTGCGCTCAAACAGATTGCTATGGAGTTACTTTTCTACGAAGCGGCTCTTCTTAAAATGCTTACAACTTATCGCATCATTTGCCTACAACGATTCCCCAGTTGTCAAACCAAATTCAAAATTAATCCATGAGGTCGTCCTATGATGAGCCTGTTAAGTTTGTTGACCACATTTCAAAGTTAGTTTTTGTTGCTGCGCTGAAACTATCTTATAAGCAGATATATACACAGGTTTAAAACATGCATCAAATCGAGATATTTTGCTTGCCAACGGAAGTTTATATGGAAGGTACGTTTTTGATATTGCATTATTCCCGTTTAACGTCCAGCCGTTAACCAATGTTTCCTAAATAAGCGAACAGTAGCCGTCATAGTTGTTTGCAAAATTAAATTTGTCGATATTTGTATAAAGATTTTGTTCAGCCGATAATCTTACGTGGAAATTGATGTCCTGATGGCAAAGAGATAAATGAGCTCTCACCTCGAGAGAAGTCTCAACGTGGCGATCCATCGAGAGCTGAGAAGTGATGCTTGCGAAATGTTGAAAAAACTCAGCATTGGAATCAAAACGAAAAACCAAAACGGTGTCCAACATACAAAATGAAACACGACCACGCGTAGGATCGAATGCACCACATTACGGGCACAATTACCCACTTTATCGCGCCCTGAAACACCTATCCTTTCATTTTTCTAAAATGCTGTCAAGTGCTATGTGGAAGGCCGTATGATAGGAGGCGGAGGTGGTGTTTAAGGAAAGCAGTGGGTCTAGCGGTGCAAGGCGAGAGGAAATGGAAATTTAGATGAATGAAGGGATCTTTGCAAATATTTTTTAGATATCCTATACGCTCCGTTTCTTGGATAGCAGTAATTCCTGAGAGCGATGTAAAAACTTCCCATGCGTATTTTAATCGCGGAGGCATAAGAACACCCTGTCTTCACTCATCTTTTATCCGACCATTGAGTGCCCCAACAAGGCCTACAGCTATTCCTTATGATAATAGCAATATTTCTTTCATCAGTTTCTTTTAATTCCTTCACAAGTAGAAAGTGGTAACGGTTCGATTAAGTTTTCCAAAGATATTGATAATGCAGAAACTACAACGACCAAATAAAGTAGATTCTTTTAGGCTTTGTCTGTTGAGCGTCTGGCTGCCAAATTTTCCCAAACAACGGATTCTGTTATATAAATAATTGATACCCTGGTCTCAGTTCCGACCAGATGCCCTTAATCCTTGAAGTACTTGCTAGAACAGGCGATATGAATCAGCCCAATTAGAAATGCAACAAAAAGATAAATACAAGGATCCAAAAGGGCAAATTAGCGAACTGCAAAAGCCATTTTTTCTTTCACAGCTGAAAAATCGCAGAATCGATTCACGGTTTCTTCTGAGTCGTTTCAACAAAAATAACAAATCTGTTCTTGACATCAGCGAATAAAAGTGCTACACATTTCAGCAGCTGTTCAACGATGAATGCTCTCTTTTCCCATTCGAATTCACGGGTATCATGCTAAGTTCCTCAGCTCATTGCACGAAATGTCATGAAGGCGCTCTTCAGAAAAATTTCACGCGTTTCAGTCATATTCATACTGCCGTTCGACAACACGACTAAACACCCTTAGTGCACACTAATATTAGAGCGACAATAAAGTCAGATAACTTTTCAAACATTATCAGTAAAGTACGAGCTGTAACTTACCTCGATTCATTTTGGCGCGAATATGTCGAACGATAAATATATAACAAACAACGATTACTATCACAGGTATAAGGAAACCGAGTACAAACATGTACATTATGAAAAACGGTAGTATTGAGTCGGGCAAATCGCTGCTGAAAGCACAAATCAAACTTAGTCGTGCAAAGTGCTGGGGATCATCTATTTTCATAAAAAATTAGAAAGATGTGGTTCTCTATTCATTGAGGCTCTCTGTTCGATAGAGTTTCTCTGTTTGGGATAATATGGTAAGTTTTTAGTGAGATAGTCCGCATTGAATTCACTCCGATAAGCCGAACGAGTTTTCCCCGATGAATTCGAAGAGCTTTATCTTCGAGTTCTGTTCTCAATATCCTAGCATCACAGAAATTAGTGTCTCATAAACATTAAAGCTTCCTTCAGCAATAGAAGTCGAGAAAACTGATCCTTCGAACTTATCGAGAATGATGGCGTCGAGAAAACTAAAATCGAGAATGCTGGCGTCAGACGGCTTCAAGGTTGTTAACCGGTGAACATCTTTAGCTAGATCTTAAAACTGATGATCTTTAATTACTTCATGCACTTTCTTCGTTTCATCGTCGTTAATTGCCAGTGGTGTTGCGCTATAGACGGTCATCGCTCAAAACTCTCGCTCCACTCAGTGGTATACTTTGCTATATGAATTCGTTGTTTAATGAAAGTAAAGAAGTCGAAAAAATAAAGTAACGACGCAGTAACAGGAAAAAAGATGAAAAGATTAATGCTACGAAAGTTGATAAGAAGAGTAAAGCGTCAGAGGAAAAAAAAGAAAATGAAAACGAAAACGGACAATATATTTCTTTACCTGCATAGGATCTTTGTATGCAACGGTTCTGTTCTGTTCCAAGAATAAATAGTATGCTTAGACGTGTTTGCGTAATAAATAATTGGTGCACAAAGCATCACAATTGAGCTGACCAACGACGACAATATGACACCTACCGATTTTGTGGTTCTAAAATTTTGCGATAATAATCGATTAGAGTATCCAAAAAGAGCAAATGAAAACTCTTGCGAGAGTGTTGCAAGATAACAACAACTTGTGATCGAGATGATTGTAGAAAAAAGAGATGCCGTTGAGCGATATGTAAAATTGTTTAGCTATATCTCGCGCCTTTGCTAAAACGTTCAAAATGTTTTCTTTCGATCAACCTATTGCAAAAACTCCGTTACGAAATATGAGACTGTAGTCATGGAGAGAGATGTTTCTAAGTTTTCATAGTTCCTCAGCAACGGACCAGTCGACACGAATCCTAAAAGGGAGGTGGGAGATGGGAGGTGAAGGGGGGAGGGGGGTTGGGGAGAGAATAATTCGATGCACGAATCGTGTACTTGTTTGGAAGTGACATAGAATTTGAGCTTTCTTTAACGCTTTTTTCTCTTGACGACTTCAAAACCTCCCAAGAGAGGCCAATCAAAAGAGCAAGCAAGATGCTTTAGTCAGTGAGAGATCGATCATGGATGACAAGGTATGTTAGATGAATAAATGAATGCTCGCATGATCAGCTTTGTAAAAAAATAAGGCAAATAAGCTGCTTGAATAAATATTTCACGGAAGACAAACTTGTAATGCGCAACACTTAGGTACCCCGGCAGTCAATTAATTCCTAACGTTCGGTGACGTCGTTGCTCACTCGAGTTATTTGTGCAGACGAGTCTCGAGAAAAATGGTCGCAATTGCGTCGTTGAGCGATGGCTCATTTTGTTATAAGTGTCTACAGAGCTATTTTCACAAAATGAGAACTTCGGTACGCGATAGGTCATCACTCGTTTTCCTTTTGTTGGTGATTCCCGTCTATAAATCTTATAGCTTACTAATAGAAGTGCTTCGGCCTGGAAACCGGCAAAAATTGACGAGAATTAAGCTATGGGGATTTGATGGCGTCAGGAAATTTGCGTACACTTTACCGCCTACTTTGTTCACCGGTAAACGATCCTTTACAGGCTTGTACAAAAGGTCGATAACACGTGAAGTTTATGTTATTAGAAGCAGCTAACGAAAGCCGGCTATTGTGGTGTGGCTATAGCCGCTATTGCGCACTTATTGTACCAGCCAGTGATAAGTAAACAGTTCGATGTATTGTTTCAAGAAATGAGCCCTGGGCTTCGATCGCACCATATAACGTTGAATTAAAGTGAAATTAACAATACACTTACTTGCAACATGGCCAACGGAATGGCTTACAAACGGCCATAAATCGTTCAAAGCTCATGATGGCAAGAATTGCTACCGAGAGAAGCTTGTTGACATTCTCGACCGTCCAAAATAGTTTGCATGCGACAAAGCCGAACTCCCAACTTCCCATCACAAAATAACTCATAAGCAATGGAATCATGCATAGTACCTGAACTAATTCGTAGTCTGTTTCAAAAAAAAAAACAAAACAAAACAAATCATCGAGAGTAGCTTTTTTTTTTCAAATAGAGCCGCATCATTTCTATAACAGCTTTCCAAACCACAGATATAGTTTTTTTTCACTCAATAATTTCGAATGAGCAAACGCTGCTCGTTCTGTTTGAGTTGCAGTCGAAAAATTCTGCTTTTAAAAAGTCGAACAAAAATGATAATTTTGCTGTTAGAATTTTCTGTTCACAAGATTTGATGAAAATTTTGGAAAATTTCAAAAAAAAGCTTCGATAAATTCGGGAGACCATTAGAAGATCAGAGAAGAATTTCAATCAGTTTTTTTTTTGCAGAGTGATAGAGAGAAATGATTACGAAAGAATATCGAAAATGCAACTCTATCAAGTTGATAGATAAAGTGGCTAGCAGGAATATATATTTGCTATCGAAAAATCGAACCAAGATCGTCGTTTTAATTTGTAATGATGTCAGGTTGGCTCATAAACAAAATGAACGCATTAAATTTATTAGAGTAGAAAACATTTCTGGAAAAATTAGAATGCTTAAAATCTGGATTATCCGAGAGCATTAGATGCGAAAACTTGAACGGAAAAAAAATGTTATCGTCGTCGATCTAAACTGGTGATTGTAAGTGGAAAAATGAAAGCTTTCTGTAATTCGAGATAAGCTTAAAACAAGAAAAGAACTATGTTTCTAATAGCTTCAAGTCACCTCTTGTTTGAAAATTGAGAGCTAATTCAAAGATCGAAAAAATTTTATTCAGTTTTCTTGTACGATTTTTTCTACCGCTTAAGCGCCTAATGAAAGAGTCGTCATATCAGCGCTCAGGTATAATGTACATTTGTCACTCCATATGGTACTAACAGGCACAATCGACGGTCTTACGAAGAACCCTCGGGAGATATTCTGTGAAAGAGATTAATGAAATTTTCGGATGAGTTCCTATGAGAAGAAAGAAATTTGATGGAAAAGTAAGCATAACTAATCTCAAATTTCCGTTTTTGGATAGAAACGATGCACAGCGTTGAGCACTACAGTTTTCACTGAATTGTGAAAATTATGAATTGGAAATGAAAATTTTTTACGAAATTAGTTCTAAAATTTCGATATGGTGTGAAGTCTATTAAGGAAACGAATCGTGACCGTGCGAACAAATCGTTCGACTGTCATTTTATGATGCTCGTTGAGAGCGAATGTTCGATCAACGATCAAGAGAAATATTTCCATAGAGCTGAGTACTGTTCTATGATTTTTTGAGCACTTTCGGGTCAAACTAAAACACTTTATGGTGAGTATTTTCGAGATTCAAAGTGCGTTTTTTTTTCAAATTTATGAAAATATTCAAAAGCCACAAAGTGGGGTCGATTTAAGCGAAGAAGAAACGAGCGCATCCAATGTGCTCCCCCCCCCCCATCCCATCCCCCCCTTATAGCATAGAATGCCCACTGGTTTTTTCGCTAATTAGTGCGAGATAAGGTGCCACGATTTTGAGATGGAAGTCTCTGAGTGCTTAATTTGGCTGAACAATGTTTCATTCATTCACATGGCCTAAACTGTTCGGTCCCTCTTTATAACTGTTTAGTACTGAAGTAGCGAAAATGCACATTCAACTCAAGCAATTTTCGTTTCCACTAAGGTTTCTCATTTCATGAAATCAATTTGTATATTTGATCATACGATCAAAATTTGATCAAATTTTTGATCAAATTGATCATATATTGATCAAAAAAATATTTGGTCATACGATCATTTAATTTAACAAATTGTTGTCATGTGAGATCGACCATTCACAACGGTTTATGAAGGCATACAAGGAAATAGGCTTTTTCTATGAAGTTGTTTATTTGTCTCTTTGACGTCATTCTCTATCTTTTGTTCCAGCAACCTTCGAAATTGTACAAGAAGGTTCTTCACTAAAGAAAACTATATTTGATGATCTTATCATGACGCATGAACACCGATCAATGATTGGCTACTGCGAATATATAGAGAAAATGAATGGCCACGAACTCGGAACTAATTTCTGCTTTAAAAAAGGCAATTTTTTAAAATAACAAGAGGGTCATTTATCAGCCTATATCATATCAGTTGATTTTTATACTTGATATAAATACGCTGCCCACTTCACTTGCAAACAATTTATCATACGTCTACTGACTGGTAATGAAACAGTCCTGACTATTTTGCATACACATCGTTGCTCTCAACAAAACATCGTATAAACGAACACCAAAAAAAAAGAAACTCACAAAGAAGTCGACAAGGCTAAGAGAAATTATGTATAAGCTAATATGGTGGAATGTCGAATGCGTTTGACTCCAATTGTGACGAATTACGCGTACTAGTGAAATAATAACCCAAACGTTGCCGATGATACCGACCGTAAAGACAAGTGAATAAATGATTAACATTGCAAGTAAATAACCAGGTATCATTGCACAACAATAGTTTGGTCCTTTTAAAGGGCACGAAGTCCGTAAGCAAGATACTTAAACCGACGATCACTTCGGATTACAACCAGTGAGTAGTGAGTGCACTATGCTGGCTTCGGCTTACGCAATCCATCAAATGCGTTTGCATAAGCATCATTCAAATATCGTTTTTAATCGCCTGCAAAAATAGAGCAAAGCAGAATAATTATCGACAAAATGTCGCGCATGTAGTCAACATATGGGCACCAGACAGTTCGATGTTTGCCATTCATCGAGTGAAGGCAATGCAATGCAATGCAATGCAATGCAATGCAGATATTTACCAAAGTTGAGATAAATCCTCCTTATGGCACAAAAAAAAGAAGAGATCATAAATATAATAGGCGCAAAAAGAAGATAAACTGAGCGTACATAACGTATCGATTCGATGGCGGTTTCTGAAGTGATCGCTTACGCAGAAAACAGTTTATATCACTGCTGTCTCTGTGGTCAGTGAATCAAGCATAATGCACTCACTATAAGAATTTCTTGCTTGTCTTATGTAAGCCGAATGAATTCACTGAGCAGCTAGCTATTTTACTATTTTATCTCAACGATTCTCTTTACACTATTCATCGACTGATGCGAGTCGCAACGAAACAGCAGTGATATAAACGGGAATGATAACGAATCTCCTTAGGTATAACAACAAGTAAACACTGAAAGACGTTCATATACCACTCTACTGATTGCTGTACATTATTTAGCAACGATGAGCAATACTCAATCCAACCTACGTACTATATACGAAACTGTGTTAACCGAAATTCATCAGCTATGATGCCAGCAACACTTACAGCTATCTTCTGTGCAAAAATTTGCAACTTAGGTTCAGTTATCTGTAAAGTGATGGAAGAGTAAAAATTTGTAAAGTTCGGGCATCATATCTTGTCAACTTGGCAATGTAGAACCGTTCTTAAAGCTGATTGAGAAATGGCTCAGCTAAAATTTATAAGAATCATCCTCCCCGAATAATGCAGCTAGGAGAGTGAATTGTGACGAAGACGAAATAGCGCTGAATCGAATATATAACGGAGCTTCTTAATGTCAAAATTCATAAGATTCCCCAGTCAATGATGGAATCAAGATTTGCGTTCAAAAATGGAAGTTGAGGAAAGAGAGAATCATGAATGACGACATGCACAGAGGGAAGTAGTGGGTGTGGCTTCGATGCTACATACTTGTTGTCGGCTATTCGACGCTAGCAGCTTCTACGCAAAGATTTTCTGGGCTGTATTGGATTGTTTCATTCCCCGAACAGGTAGGGAGGGTTGTTTGCCCTAAATAATCAAGAATGCCTGGAAAGGAAAACCGGAACTCGAAGATATAACCAGGAAAACTATAAGGGTAAAAAGTGAGAAGTTTGAATTGAATTCATTGGCATGGCACATACGTAGAGTCATGAGAATACTTACTTAGTAAGAGACGGCTAGAGAGATGCGAACATTCATAACATTGTACTGAATGTTGCTTTTCAATTAGTTGTTAATTAAACAAAAGAATATGTATAGGTAGCAAAACGGAATAATTAACACGCAGTGACCCATAATCTGCTTGCTTATGCAGATTACAACAGAAGCCTAGGAAATAGACTTAGCGGTGGAATGAGAAATGAAAATGAAAACTCCGTCAGGCATATTGCACTGAATAACCAAAAGATGCTAATGATGATCAGAATGATCTGCAGTGCATTTTAGATGGAAGCAACTTTGCAAACTAGCCAGGTATAGAAAAGATATGAACCCTCAGGTGATAGTATTTCTCATCGTGAATTGATGTCTTTGATTTCGTTGAAATTATGTGCTCATGGTCGAGAACATAAAAATCATTCGAAAATTTGCATAACACTCATAACATACTGCTTGTCGATTTCAATTCTCGGAAGTATCAATTTTGAGCTTTGCTAGTGCATTACTAGAAGCAATATTTCAAAACCTTTTTTTAATCAGTTAAAGTCGGAAAGCTTATGATTTCTATTGTGAAAAATGGTTAGTTTTGCGTTGTATCGATTAACAATTTCGGAACGGCGGCCGAACATTTGATGAACATGCAGCATTTTTTGATTGCTTTAGCGATCTGTGAAAGCAAATCGGTTTTGAAATTCGTTAAGATGCGACCGCAACGAAAAATATGCAATTGTTGAGATTTTCGCGATATTTATCTAATCAATGCTTATCATTAACAGATTGGACGAGGAACAGGCATTTCTGATGAATGGAGCTGAGTGTAGCGAATGCATGACTTAGTGGAATGACTCATGAGATTTTTTTGCCTTTATTTCTAGCAAGCTATCACAAATGAAGCTGTTCACCAAGACGCAATGTAAATCTGCCTTGATTATAGTGATATTGTTGCTGTGCAACTTTACATCGTCGGCATATACTTTAAGGTGGTCATCCTTAGTTAGTTCATCAGGAGGAAATTACCAGCATACACAAACAGCAAAAGCAAAGCAGAAATGAAACGTTGGAGATCACAGAATTGAAAGAAAATGGACATCCAAAAATCCATTAGCAACAGGTCGCTGAGATCCGTTCCTTAAAAAATGTCACTTTGCAGAAACAATATACCGTTTGCACCACAGGACGCTAACTTTAGCGTTATCTTTGAAGAACTTCGAAAGGCTCATAAATAGTCCTCTTTTTTGCAAGGCCCACAAAACTCCTCCAAATTCCGACCAAATTTCCCTTATTAGTGCACATTCCTCAGGAAGCTATTGCGAGCTTACTTGAACTCTTTCTGAGCTCATATGAGCTTATCGACTCCTTCCGCATCAGTGCACCACAAACGACTTGCGAATTGCCGGCGGCTGCCCATTTATAAAGCAAACAAACTTGCCATTTCATCAGCCTCATTGGTAGGCATATGTATACGGAAAATTTCGTCATAAGCAGTAACAATCTACGCTACTTTTGCCAGTTGCTAGTTTGAGCGATTACTGTGATGTGAACTTCATCTCCTCCGTTTCATCCGGAGATCGTATTGTTTAGGCTGCCCAAGAAAACTTTCGTTGACCTTCAGCTTTCTTGCGTGTTTCATCCAGCGTAGTCCAACTCGAAATCGTGCGCTCTCAATTCATTAACGATATGTGGTTGGCGAGCTAATGTCATTAACACTCAACGATATTTTTTCATCGACCTTGGCAGGTTATGCCATTTCGGTGTGCTATCGCTCTGCACGTTTCACTAGTGCCATCTTTTCTTCGTATCGGCAATTATAAAAAGTGCTGCCAAAGCGTGCAAGCATCTTTTTTTGTCACTTATTTGAAGGGAAACTGTTACGAAGCATTGATTGTCAAATTGTTATTAATGTTCACTGGTCTAGCCAGCCTGGCCGCTATATGTAAGGAGGAAAATAAAGCCGAATAAAATCTATTAATATGGAATGGCCGATCGCATCAGAAAACTTCCAGTAATCTTTTGTTGTTTGTGGCACTCGTTATGCCTTTCGTGAAGGCGAACTCACGCTTGCACTTCACGCCGATATCACACTGTTCAGATTTTCAAACTGAAGATGACAAAAAATTCGGGCAGCACTTGTACAGCGAAGAGAATATATTTTCGATTTGATAGCTACGAACTGCATTCAGATGACAGAAGCTGCATGCACCTAATGGATAAGAACTATGAACCATTGGTTGAAAGAGGTGAACAGGAGCGGGATCAATGACTCATAAAAGCATGCACGGTGGGCTTCAAAACAAGAAAGTATCGGAAGTTTTGAAGAAACGACTGTTTAACACCAACTACCCACGACAACACCCAAATGTTCTACTTGCATTTCCATCGACGAGCGAAACTGCAAGATGGTTGTTATAACTGAAGAGAACATTCGGGAAGCAACAGAAAACGTCACCAAAAAAATGCAATATCTCAGTGAACGGTCCATCTCAAAGGACGGCGTAGGCGAACGATATTAATGAGCCATTCCATGCTTTTAAGCACCGCTCAGCAGCAATTCGACAACAACAAGGGAATAATAGATGAGCGGAACTGAAAACAATGACGAAGAAGGGTAGGTCCCCCACTCGCTACCAGCATTTTTAAGTTTAAAAGAAATTGTATTTCGCAAACGTTCAATGCGATTAGCCAGTGCTCGACAAGGCTGTGAACACGTAATCTGCACTAGGGGCAGAATCTGTTGTCGTGTGGAGCGAGCTAATGATCAACGTATTCCAAATAATATTGCTTTTGTGAGTGTACACCTAGAGACGACTAAAGAGGAGATTAGTCGCTACTCCATAAGTCTATACAAGCTGAATGATTTACACAAAAGCGATATGACGCGATAAAGCATGTGACCATACGATACACGGTAGGCGCACCACTATGTTTCGCCGTGCACGGGTCGGATGCTTTGCACGTATAGCACAGTAGCTTAGCCCATAGCCAACATGCTGGCATCGAGCGTTCCACTGGTGTCCGCGCATCACCGCATAGTTTCTCAATAAAGACGGTTTATTCGATAATGGATTTTATAAATTGCACCTGTGGGGCAAATATGAGGCAGGTGTAACCGCCAACGAGCAAAATAACATATAGCGCTTGTTTATGTGGCGTTGCGTTTACTCTATAAGTGCTACGGCATAAGTAATTCATGCGCCATTTCCGACTCACTTCCTTTTCGCAGTGAAAATTGCGCTTTGGTACAAATTCATGCTCGTAGTTGACTAAAGAGCAGATGAGCTGCAAATCTATAAATCGACACCACCAAAATGACTTATACAAAAGTGATAATTGTACCAATGATAGTGATCAGTGAACAGTAAAATAACAGAAATGCTGTCAATTGTCCGCCTACTAGTACTACTTCTCGCAAGAGATGTGGGACGAAGATTTTCGGTTCCGAAAATTTTGTTCGAGGAGAAGAACTCCCGATGATGCAAAGATTTCAACGAAAAGTCTGGTATCCCTACTTCGAGCGAAACTCGAACAATACTATTCTACCTGAACATAGTGCGATAAAATCAATGCGATAAAATCACTTAAACACTGATCACCTAATGATTTCGTAAAAAGGTAGCGATCGTCCCCATCCTCCTCCTTCCATCCCCTCTTCCCTCCTGGCGGCTTGTAAGAGGTCAGCAGACAGCACTTATGTAATCCAGACGATCCTCTTAAAGTTCACGATGAAATACGACAGCAGGATGAGAAAATGACTTGTACCAAAACCACAGTATTCCGTACGGAAACCTACCGGTGCACAGGAATGCCTTTCAACATATGCAGTCAAAGATCCACGCATACTCCATTCAAAAATGATTGGAACTCAGTTGTTGCTCCATCACGTTGTCTTGCATTGATGCTATTGACGGGGATGTTTGTCTCGCATAAGGTTAACAAAATCTTGCACTAATTTTACAGCATTTTTTGTGATTTCATGGTGTAAATCTACTATATTCGCAGAAGTGCTATGATTGCGTCGTAGCTATGCGCATGTACGTTTGTTGATCTGCTTATTCGTCGATCCGACGGTCTCATCTCGTGAACTCAGATAATTCATCGGAGTAAGAGCTATGGAAATTTGGCATACATAATGTGTATTCGAATGGCTGTGCTTAGCTTTACAATCGTCCGATCTCTCATTGAGAAATTAAACATATTCGCTGTTATAAACTTTTCTTAAATTTTGCATCAGCCGAGTTCACTCAGCAATCGACATTTTGTGGAAAAATTATACGAGGAATCGACTCTGTTAAAATATGATTTCTTTAAATTGTTTAGCAGCACTTCATAAGACGACAGGCTGTATCGATCTATGCAGTTGCCAAAGCGCATACCGTATCAGCTCGTGACATCGTATATTTCCATCTGCTGTTGTTATGAAATGCTTATAGCTCATTAGCCCGATGAAATAAATCGGATCTTTATAGTCCGTTCAACATCGGAATTTATTTGCACCCAATTGAAATAGATCGCGCAATGAGTATTAAATTTTTTTTCTCATTTCGTTCGAATATCCGTCGATGCAGGTACGATTAACGTCAGTGGTAATGAAAAAGATGAAATGGGGAGATTTGGTGCATCATAAACATAAATTATAATTGCAATTCGAAAATGTTCTGTAGGGAGCGCATGATATGCGCTTTGACAACTTCACTCATGAGGCTTGTGAAACAATGAAATTTCATTTTATAAACTGATCTCAACCGCTCCTAAAAACTCAACCAGACAATTATTTTTCTGATACCCGATTAGCCGAAAAGGAAACTCAACAGGCAGATTATCAAATGCCCGCAGATTATGTGCAACCGATAATCGCCTATAGTATCAATCGTAGTGAACGTTCAGTGCTTTCGAAGTAGAAGCTGCACAACTCTTCAAACCGCGCTTTTGCAAATATGCATTTGCGAACGAGAAAGAATTTCATTTGGCATTAGCGTCAATCGAATAGGAACACTCATCCACATTGTTAAATATATAATAGCGATTACCGCGGTTATGCTTCTACAATGAAATATTGATGTATGCGCAGAGTATACTTCATCGAATAAGTCAGCGATCACAATTTTGATCGAACATTCTCTTTGTAAGCAAATCAATCAATATATTACACTCAGTAAATCAATCGATATATTACACTCAGTGGAAAATCTCCTCGAAAGTTCACTTGTTACTACACTGTCATATACGGTTAAAGGTCGCAGTGACAGTTTTAAAAACTAATTTCATGGAGTAAAGCAAGTCACTTTCTTTTTCAAAACAGCCAAACGAAAACGATCATCGAGTAGAATATGCACAAATCTCGAATATGCACAAATCTCGAGTATGCACAAATCTCGAATATGCACAAATCTCGGATATGCACAAATCTCGAATACGCACAAATCTCGAATATGCACAAATCTTGAATAAGCATAAATGTTGAAGCATAAACTGTGAAAGAAATTTTGAGTGAACTAATTTCATCCTCTACCAACAACTGATTGGCTCGGATGGTAAACTAGAAAAGATGGAAAGCATTCGCGCGAAAGCAGCTTGAAAGCCACTTCTCGGTTAGATAAAAAATTTAAAATTAACACAAAACTTCTCAATTAGATGCACTGATGAGGAATAATTTTGTGCATCTCGAAATCGTAGCCTACTCTCGACTGATAAGAAAATTTAAAGAATGAGCCGCCAGCAGCATACAAAAAAAAGTAACTGGAAAGGGTAAAGTTTATGCGCAAAAGTGCTTTTCTAATAATGTTCGTATGCAAGCGATGAACAATTGTCTATCGGGAGTGGATGGGCAACTTCAAAAAACAATTAACTCTGTTGGGTTGAATCCCATATGAAATTGCCTTTCCTAATGCCTTTGAAAGAATGTGAAGATATTTTATTGGACTCCAAAACGGCTCATTGAAAACGGTTGAAACTATAGGAGGATTACGATGCAATAAGAGGAAAAGTGATATGCTTGAACGCCAATCGTTAATTCAGACTCCCTACCATACACCCTTAGACGAACGGTTTCCTTTTGTAAAGATAACAATTCCCATAAGCGGCGCACATCATGCAATTCTATCTGTTCGCAAACTAGGTGATCATGGAAAATGCTATCGCATGCGTGATTTTCTCGATTCATGCGTCGCTCATTTTGGGTTACTTCATAATTTGCAAGCGCTATATTACGGGTATCAATCGAAGTTGCTCAGGTGAGGAAATACTGCCTCAACAGCAGAACTTTAATGTCTGAACTCTTCGATGAGAACCTCTATTTGCAATCACCACATCACATCGGACTGTCTATACGTCATCACAAAAAAGGCAGTGATCCGCTCAAGAATTCGGCTTTCACAAAGAATGCTTTGCATGTCCAATCCACATCTGCATGTTAATCCCCTTCGCATATTTAATGCACGTGGATTAAACAGGCAAAGTCGAGGGAAATGAAGAGTGGCGGTG
>JPKZ01002886.1:112001-128119 GCA_000803305.1 Toxocara canis | reverse complement strand
CCTACTTCTCTGATGATTTGGTGTGGTAGGGAGCATTAAATCCCTTCCCCTTGTATCGAGCCTGCCTGGAGCTGTTACCTGCGGTGAGCACTACCGACTTCTTCAACTCGAGAATCATTGGAGCTAGACCGTTTAATTAAAAAAGAATCACTAAAGCTAGACCTGTTAAAAATTATTTACTACATATATATATATACAAACATATATATGTATATATATATATGTATATATATATGTATTTATACGTATATACATATATGTATATGTAAATGTATGCTTATATATATGTATATATATATGCGCATATGCACATGTGTACGTATATATTATGTATACGCAAATACATATCCATATATATAATTATCTCATGAAACCTCCCAGCCCAGTTTTATATTAATTATTTGATGCTGATAGAAGCTAGTATTCTCAAGAGGATGCAAAAAATTGTAAACATTTTTCAGCAATTTTGCGGCAGGAAAGCGAGCCATTAGCGGAAAATTTGCGCAAAATATCAGGTATGATCGCTGTGAATTTTCATTAGTTGGATGCGAATTACGAAATCGGCTCGTTTAATAGCCGAGTCGTAAAGTGTATTTGTTGCCCATCCCCTGGCAAGCATTCTCAATTGTTTTCGCGCTAGCAGTCCAATGAAGCTAAATCATATAAGTGATCAGTGTAATGATCATATAATCATATAAGTGATCTAAATCAAATCATATAATCATAAAAGTGATCTAAATCAAATCATATAATCATATAAGTGATCTAAATCATATAAATCATCTGATCGGCCAAAATTTTCATTATGCGAACGTGTTTCTGATGACGTGCAAACCACTGAAACGATAATGCAAGTGTTCAGTAAACTTTTCATTGAAGGGCACAATTGTGCATTACAAAACACTTTCGGCTAAGCGCGTATAGTGTCATGGTGAGGTCAAATCGTGCCATAAGTTTCGGATAACTTTTTCAGAGTTATATATTCGAATGGTGGTGCTTGCAGCGTTAATCCTTCCGGTATTTTAGAGATACCGAAAGGCACATACCATTGATGGCTACTGAATAGCCTTCGGTGTCCTTTGAGCGCAATGTTCATTCACTATGCGTTGAAGCCTTTGCCCGATTTTAAAGTAGAGAAACAACGCCATAAATACTTTTCAAAGTGAGATTTATTTCTAGAAATTTTTGTCAAGAATGCATATGATGGTGCTAGATATATTGCACAATCCACATCTCTGACATGCATCGTGAATGCTTGACTAGTTTATTGAGTCGTCACTAGTGATGCCATCGTACCAAAACCTATAATACTTTTCGTACTGTACTTCTACTTACACCGATTGTAGTACAGCATCGTACCAAATTTAAAATCGCAAGTATAGTCTAAGTAGAGTACAGTGCGATTTTTCGAGGGGTGGTACAAGTACGACTGGTCACCTTAATCCTCCACCCCCTTCCCTCCCCTCACCTCCACTCCCTCCCCTGCCTCACCTCTCGCCTCAACCCTCCCTCCCTCATTGTCGAGCAATAAAATACCGACATACTGAACATAGTCTGTACTAATGCACCGAAACGTTACGTATACACTTGCTGGGATTCACTTAATCATCGTTCGAAAGACGTTGGGACCAACAAAAACAACGAATTTGAATGAGGAAAAAAACGACTCACAAAAAAAGTCGTATAAAAGAGTGTTTTGGAGAGAGAACCAGCAGTCCCTGTGGCTCAATGAAACTTGGGCGTGTACGACCTTCACATCGTACTGAATCGCGCGCAGAATTTTACGGCTCTTAACCAGTACCCGCTATTTCCAATCGATCCGAATAGTCGGTATTTTAAATAGAATCATTTTAGAGAAAAATTCAGAAGAGAGAGCCCTTACGAGTGCACGAAAGGAGGGCAAAGGTTTATGAAGTAGCTAGTTGTTAATGAAAGAAATGAAGAACAAGTATAAATGTGTGCCAGAAAGTGGCAAGATATGCGCTTTGATAAATGCAACCATCAGACCAGCCGTTTTCATAAGCTGCCAGCTAATAAAAGAAGTTCACATTTTAGCTATTCTGAGCACTGATCCCAATCTTCCACTAAAGAATCGTTTTTCTGCAGTTTGGTTAACGACATGTGCAATTCGGCAATTCCAAGAATGCTTGTAAACTTTTTTAGCTCAAACTGCCCGCTATTTTTCCTAGGGCGGATGAACGGGCTTTAAAATGGGAATGGGAGGAGTTCTTTGAGTGAAAAATATAACAGCCAAATCTCATAACTCGAGCTTGAGCCATTTCGGGATATAATTCACCGAATCGACAAACATGGGTAGATTACACGCATAAAGAAGATACCATCATTAATGTTTTTTGGAAGTATAAGTTTGCTGAAGCCGCGGAAAAAGACTGCTTCCAAAGTGATTTTGCTCTTGAAAAATTGCGGATGAAGTTTTCCCGTGTCCTCCCTCTTCAACATGTCCTTGCTTTTGCACCGTACACATTTGGGTCATGAACAATTGCACTGCAGGATATCTACGGAACACAAAGTTAGGCGTCGAAGTAAATGCATAGGCTACAACTCTGCTGGAGCGGGGTCCATACCTTACCTACTTTTGCATTTACGCGTTGGGTCATCCACCGTGGATCAGCTACATCAACTACTGCGATTCATTCCTGGATTACGTTCAGCCCCTTGCAACTTTATTTAGCCTATCACAAGATCAACAATTCTGACCAATTCAAACCTGAGTAGTACCATCTTTTGGTAGCTATTTTCTATAGAATCAGACAGATAGATATTCTTCACGTTAAGCACATTTAGTGAGGTTGTCTCATTGAAATTATCGACCGATTCGCTTTCTCCTCTTCATTTCTGAAAACTGGCAATTACTCTAAAGGAGTATTTCGTCGCTTCTTCGGTTTAGCATCTTTAAAAAGAACTTACTCCTTTCCTTACTCTCCACTCTAACTGCCTACTTTCACTCTTCATATTAACTGCTTGAGCTCATAACCTCGCCCTTCTTCAAATGACACCCATTATTTTTCAAAGCTTCATGCTTCAACTTCTCAATCATATTTCTAACTGTGCCATTTGAAGCGGCTATAAAATATTATGGAATTGGCTGTATTGCCGTATCGAATTAATCTGTGACTAGCAAATAGAACAAATAAGCATGGCACACAAATACGTTAGTAAACACAAATAAATATATACACTAAATAAGTCGATAACTTCGAAATACACATCCCAAGCATTGAGACAATTCTCGACTATGCTATAAAATTACGACGAGAGAAAGACGACTTCGCAAAATCATTTCGATTTCAGTTCGGTTATTTATTTCATCCTTACTGTGTAACTTCATATACTATCTATGGATAATATAGACAATAATATTTTGCACTCTTCTATTTTCTATTCTCAGATTCTTCTATTTATTCTAATATTTTTATTCTTTTTATTCTATTCTAATATTTTTTTAAATATTTTTTAAATTTTATCTGTTCAACTTCAACATTACTTGAACAACGCCCAGCTAACAGCAAATGCAATATTACTTATCAAGAATATAAAGTGACTCCTCTATGATGTCAGCTTTGGAGAGAAACTGGTTGTTTCAAGAAATGAAGATCGATCAAGTACATGCATAGAAGAAATTCGCTTTTCGCCTTCGCTACATTTGTCGTGAGTTTATTATATGTTTTCGCATATACGTTTAACTAGAAAAGAAAAATTTCCATTTTATCAAATATAAATCATAGAAAAACGTTTGATCAGTGCGATCATTGAACCATGGAATAGATAAAACTTGCAACGTAATTATCATAAAATTACAAACTTATTATAAAATTACAGTTTACAACAACAACATTACAGCCATTATACATAAAGCAATCAGGCTAGAGCGGCCGAGAAATGAGATATGTCGAATGACATGTAAGCTGCCTTTTGCTGAAAAAGAAAAAAAAAATTGTAATTCGAAGCGGTCTACAACCCCATAACGCCAAACGATCACTCATCGCCATAGCAGCGCCTTCATGTTCGAACGCTCATAACGTACGCATAGCTGTGACAAGCACGTCTAAATTTTTAGCTGCAATAGGCAAACCATAGTCCGACGTTTGATGGGGGCGTCATTTCGTCGTAGTTAAGCAGTAAATGCATTTTGCTGTGCTACTAGTAATGCATACAATTAATATTCGTTGCGCCACTTTGATTACTTACTTTGACTAGTTCAAGTTAATTAGTTCGCTTGCAATCTTGATAACAAATAGCAACATGTGTGAACGAATTCACTGGCACTCAATCAGGCAGATATCATGACCCTCTCAGCATTCATCTTCAAGATACATAGCTATTTAATTGCAAGGGACTTTCTTTGCTTGAAGTACGTTCTCAATCCAAAAAGTGTGTGAATCTAGTTTCATATGGGCTTCTTCAGAACAAAAATAAAGAAAAAAAAGTTGACGATCGTAAACACCAATGCGCTCAATTTATTTGTTGAACTGACGTCGATCAAACGCTATGAACTTCGATCACGTTTGCGTATACTACAAAATATTGTTCAAAGTGAATGCGCTTTTGCTGCCGTTTATCAATGCGATAAATAAACTTGATCGCATATGTGTCTCCATCGGTCATTTTTCATTCAAAAATCAATAAAAATGAATTTGCGAAGTTTCCTCGGGTACGCCGTACATATCAGATTGGCGGCTCACTTAAAACAACCAAAATGCCCTAGCACAAAACAATATCCTCGCATGCAAACAAACTTGCGAATTTATGAAATTAAATTGGCAGCATAAGAAGGAATTGTGAAATAAGACAGAAAAGTATGTTAGAGAGCTGCAACATATGCTAGACAGCTGCGAAACATGCGATCTTCTTGGTCACGAAAAAAAGGTGAATAAAGCATAAGGCACAAAGAAAAAGCACGATCGATGAAAGGAAAGAAAGAACATTAAAAAAAGGCAAAACATAAAATACAGGCGAAGAACGAAATGCGGAACGTAAAGAAACACCTGAAAGTACTTTGCAGCGATTCATTTAATGTTATTTGTTGAGATGTTCTGTCCTGTAAATTTTCGCACAGAATTTTCAATGGTTCCCGAAAAGGTGGTAGTGTAGAAATGGTAAAATTTTCCAAGTCTTTACTACGGATGTAGAAAGATTTCTGCTCGACGTTTAAGCTTCTTGGTATAATACATAGTTCATCGAACGTGATAGTTCATTCCCTGGACCTAAATGGGAAATTCAGAAAACTTGTGATAATAAAATTCGGTGATGATCTTTTAATATGGCTTTATGAATTTTTCGTCGTCCTCTAAGGTCATTTCGTTCGGTCATCCGAAATCTTGAGGTACAATTTCGTGCTAATTGATGCGATTGCCTAACATTTCCGACTCGTCGCTACTCTTTTCTCCTCAAAAATTTTCTAGCAGCAATCTATCTATGATCGTAACATTCAAAATTAAACATCATAATATGTTTATTGACTTTTACTGAGACAATCGTTATGCAGTAAGCAAACGAACAAATTGTTTTGCATGTTTCCACAATTTAGAATGCATCAATTTCGTCATTTGACTTCACAGCTGTCAGATAAAAGTGACATAATTGATTTATTAATCTCGAATATGCCAATAATAGATTTCGTTACGACAGGAATAATCTATTATATGTTCCAAATTTCAAATCTACTACGATCTTGAACGATTTCTTTAGTGATCCTTTTCTTGATTGTTTCCGAATATAGTTGGATTTTTTTTTTTTGAATATCAGCTTGCAAAGCAGAATCCAAATTTCAAATCTACTACGATCTTGAACGATTTCTTTAGTGATCCTTTTCTTGATTGTTTCCGAATATAGTTGGAATTTTTTTTTTTTTGAATATCAGCTTGCAAAGCAGAACTTGTTGTTTGCAAAGGTCACAAATAATTCATAAAATGAGCGCATATCTCATAGATGAGTTCCATGAGCAGATCCCATTTGGATTGTATAATTTTAGCGAGGAAACCGATTTGTTCGTCTTCGTCGTTATTGTTTGCTTTGATAAAAGCAGACATCATTCATTATTCTAGCAGTTAGATTGCCAAGAACGTGAAAAAAATTTCTTACTCTTGCCGTGAAAAACTTGGGGAAGGAAGATGAAATTCCAGCAAAAACTACTAAGAACAATTTTCATCCGAATATGCAATAATTCTTGTCGAAAATTTCTCGCAATGACAAATACGTTGAGCAACAAACGCAAATCCGCCCGTGAATAATCGTACAATTTTATTCACTCATTTATTTCTTTCTCTTGATTTCGTTCGATAAACACAAATTTTAAAAGAACAAATAAGAGCGACAAGCTTTACAATAGCGCGATTATGAGTTGATATTGCTTCAGTTGAGCTGTGAGCATGAATTGCGTTATGAAGTATTGCATAGTGCGTTTTGCTGACGTGAAGATTTCTCTAGACACAATGATTGATATGCTTATAATTAATTAGGAGGAATTAGAGGAACAAAGGATTTTCACGTATGCTTCTATTCTCTTGATAGAATTGTTAATAGGAGAAGTGATATGAGAAACATAAATGGGAGAAAGTAATCACTTTGTATATGAGATATGCCTGAGTATTTATTATAAAAGACGCTTTAATAAAGAGTAAAAGTTCAACTTTCAGCATAAATATCTATCAAATATGAATATTATTTGCACATTGTTTATTATGAGATGCATCCGCAGAAAAACTAATAATCCTATTACGTTTTATACATCCGATTCTCGTAAAGAGTTCTCTCATACACATGACATCCTAAATTCGTTCGAATACCGAGGGATTTGAGAATATTCAACGAAATTATAGGATAGTATAAAACAACGGGTTAACAAAATGTTATAGAGAATATCTACGAGAAATGCTAGTATTATTTTTATCTTTTAGCATTATCAGCTAACCGATTATAGCGGTATTAGCGATTTTGTTAGGGAAGCGGATAGGCGACGAAAGATTATATTATCCGAGAATGAATTTTGACGCATTGGAGTATAGTCTTCGACGAGATCGCGCATACATTAAGTAAATTAGTATTTTGAAGCACATAAAAGCTTAATTATGTGGATGAAAGCGCACGTGAAAGTTGTGGGGAAAGTACATTAAAAGTAAAGTTATGGAGAAAGTACATTTTCATTCCAACAAAAACAAAAGTAAACCATGAATGGATCAATTGTTTGAAATGAGTTATGAGCAACGATAACGACTGTATTGAGCAGCACTCTAAAATGCGATGTGCAATAAGCCAAAAAGAAACAAATAACGAATTCTTCCCTCACGGGCAAGTAGATTCCCCATCGAAGAAACAATACGGAGCTTCCGCTTCTCTAGGTGCACAGTTCAGGACGCTTTTCGGCTCCCATGCGATGAAAATTCCGAGAAAAAAATGAACCGTCTGTTCTTAACTGCACTCACGATATGGCGATGATCACAAATTTGTTTCCCCCACTTCCCACCCCCCCCCCCACCCCTTCAACCACCGCCCAACAACCCCCTCTGCCCCGGAATTTCATAAAGAATGGCCTAGATTATAGTCTTTGCGCGATTAATTTAATCTCCGAGGTAGACGCCCATCTCTGCTTTCTCTATAAATATAGCATAGTTAATAGCACAGTGATGACATGTTATTCGACTCAATTTCTGGTTCATTTCTCATTCATCTTATAAATGGCAAAAACAAACAGCGCAGCGTGATTCATGCCGAGAATTTCTGGTGCACGCTTCCGAGAGGCATTCTAATATTGACGTTTTCACGTGGAATAAACGGCTGCACTATCAATCGAGAGGTGTTGAGCAATTCATAGAAGTACACTCGAATGATACATTCAGAAAGTCAAATTATCCGAGGTATGGCCTATCAGTCTTATCAGGGAGCCCTAATGGAGCAGTCCACCTCACAGTTAGAACTCACCTTACTAGGAGTATACAAAACATTAACGCAGCCACTTTGACCAGACCCGTTCAACCAAAACAAGTAGAATAAATTTCACAAAAGCTACACAAGCGAGCGTGGGAAGCAGAATCCTAGCGAGTAGGAGCATTTAACGCCCTAAAGAGACGCTGTATCAATTTTGGAGCTTTATGGATCATTACATTTTTATAGCTCATTACAGCTGCCTCATTCTTTTTGCAAATGGTTATTAATATTCTCGGCGGTCGTTTCGCAAAAAAAAAACGACCACACGATCAAAAGCACTTTGCGAAAGTCGCTAATGAAATTAACATACAATGCAGCCTACGATTGGGTCCCGGACAAAATCTGGCACGAGCGCAGTTGAAACAGAAAGATTCATGATGGCCTGGAGAGGGATGTGTGACGCGGCAATGACAAAGGTTTGCTGACCCAAAGTTGTTCCAGTCGCATGAAAAAGTCATAGCCGAAAAACATTTTGCTCGAATAGATACGGATAACCAAAACATGACACACTTCAGAGGACGACGAAGTGAGGATAGCAGATTCCGACTGGGTTCAGACGTGTTTGAGACTGGTTCAAACTATCTTTTAATATGCTCTCTGAATGCAAAAATTGTGGAAAAAGGTTCATGAGATTCTTACATCCTCTTCCAGAAAAATTTTATAAATGCCCTTTGAAGAATTCATGTTGGCCGTAAGGGATTTCTCGTCTTCAGCGCCTGACAAAACAAGGCCATACACAGGGGGCGCAAAACGTTTTAACTTTCTTCGTGAACAGCACTCCCTGACTCACAACAGCCCAAACTATTGCGAAATGAAGACTAGCAAAAAGCCGAGAAAATTGGAGAGAGGAGGACTTAAAAACTTAAAAACTTAAACGCAACAGTTGCCACTGTATGATCAATGATCACTAACCGTTAGTAAGAGTTGCAATACCGAAGTACTCATTTGAATGATGCGTACGACTACATGCCTCGGAACCAGCATAGTACGTACTTAGTGATAGCACCCATTAAACTAACAGGCTTTATAAATTGCCTGCAAATGATCAAAATCCATTTATTAGTTGAGCCGCTCGTATACAATCACTATTTAGGCATTCGTTTTTCCGCGATCCCACCAACGATTCGATCTAAATGACTGAAGTTGCGTGCAAAACCTTAGTCACCTAGAATTATTATCAATACGGGCTCAAGAACAGGCTTTAAGTTGAATGTGGGATGTGCCATACGTAGTAAATGCTATAACTGCTCTACTTTAAGTCATTTGCCATCTGCGACTATCTGATCGACGAATACGCACATTTACGCATACCATACATGAAGATTCGTCAAAATAAGTGGGATGAGAAGAGTGCAATGAATCGAGATATCACTATGGTCAATGCACTATTGTTAAAGGATATTAATTAGAAAGCAGTGCTGATGAATGAAGACGGAACGAAAAGCACTATGGAATTCAGTTCCAAGAAAAATAATTATATCTTGTTTGTCAATGATTCGATTGAAAATTGCGACGAAAACAGCTTTCACATGATTATCATTTGCATCATAAAACATGTATGTACCTAACATGGATCTTGTGACCTAATACGGTGGTGACGTACCGAAAGCGTCTAATGATGGTTGTCAGTTTGATACGGAATCTTATTAATATCGGGGAAAGGAATCTTCTTTGACTAGAGCAGCTGCTACTATGCTAATTAAATTTCGTTTGCACTCATATTCAGTTGCTAAAAAAGAAGTTCATGATCTCATCGAAATCATACGTTTCTTCTAGCAAAAAATTTCCGTGATTATCACACATCAAATACAGTATGGATGAAAAGTTCATAAGAATACGATTTTTTTTTATAAAATACGATTTTTCAAATACGATATTTTTCATAAAAGTTCATAAGAATTCATAAGAATTCATAAGAATTTCGTGTTATTCGCTAACAAATTTCATCATCAAACTTGCTCCATGGAATTTTTTACGAAATTTTCTGGGCATTTTCTCAACAAGAAGCGCGTGAGAGTTTTTTGCTGCCTATCGTGCGCAAATTCTGAAATAGTCTATCGTAGTGTTGAAACGATTCCTATAGCTGCGGCTATATTCTACAGAAAAAAAAAATTCACACGGTCATACATTTGATAAAAAAATGAAATTCGCACAATTGAAGTGCGAATATTTTGATTCTAAAAATTTATAATATGGTGCGAAAGAAAATCAACGTTTTTAATGTCCATTAAGACTGAAGATTAAAAAAAACGAATGAGCATTTAAAAAAATTACTCAAAAAATTAAACTATTCACATTTTTGATCGCTATTCTCTTTGCTTCACTATTAACTATTCGACAGTGTTTGTTTATTTTTTGAAACACTTAATGTGAAAAGTTTGAGAAATTAAAGAAATTTATTAAAAAATTTCAGAACTTTAAGAAATTCATCATTTGAAAAAAAGTTTAAGAAAATCAAGAAATTCCATTTAAGAAATTCAACAACGATTTCACGTTGAAATTGAGCGATAAACCCCAATTAAAGATTACTATTATCCTCTGTTCAGTAATTTTGTCTTATTTTTCTCAACGCTTAAAAAGTTCTTCGTTTCTTTATTCGTTTTTCTTTTAACGAAATAGCGCATATTATTTAACTATCATGCATTTCGAAATTCGTCACATGCAATGCGTTAACTTTTATATGACACAAACAACTCTTCATCCATAGATTCCATGGTCTATTTTTAAGAAAGCAATATACACAACGCTTACTTCAGTTTAGTGGCCAACATTTTGAGCAATCATCACCATGATCAATTAATGCTTTTCAATGACTTTTGTTTTTGTAGATTAATTATTACTTATATTGTGGTTATTGTTAATTAATTAATTTGTATTATTATAGATTATTTGTATGTGCTCTATATAAAACGAATCTGTAACACAACAATAAACGGATCAACGTAAGGGAACTTCTAAATAAGCTTTTTTTTTAAATGGGAGACAAACATGTTGGACGTAATCGCCTTGTTGCGTCAACTTATGCAACCTGATAGAGAAGTAGTGAGTAGTCTGTTTAGTCAATCATCTTTTTCGCAGCAATAAGCATCTCAATGCTTTTATGCTCAAGGGACATAGGAAAGCGCTAAACTTTAAGCTTGTTCTACCAAAAATTGATTCACATGGGCATCGAAAAACGTTCTTGAAAAACTAAGATAGACTTGTGCACGTCAACCAAACTGCGCCTCCAGCAATAGGATAATCGGATAGAAGGACATCACAAGATGAATGAAGTGAACTGAATAAGGGCCAATCAGTTGCACAGAAGAATTTTAAAATCAAACAATGAAAACCAGCGAATCTCATAATCAATTTCTGAGGTGATGTGGCTGCCCCTGATGAAATCAACGAAAGTGTGTGCTAAGGGGGGAGAGGAAACGAGACGGGATTGAAGTTGCACTGGAAGTTTGTGTGCAGAGTTATGTTGTCTGGCAGTTATTTATTAAAGGACAACCGTATTCACTAAAGGAATTAGCCTGGTTTACAAGGAATGCAAAGAGTATCATGCCGCTCTCCGCTTACGCATTCTTACTTGATTTGGAATGCGCCCGACTCGCAATAGCATATCCGAGAAAAATAAGGGAAGATTGTGACAATGGCCTAGCACGATACGTACTTGGATGGCTCACCCGACCATAAAGATCCCAGATTATTCACAAATGTGCTGTAGTGAAATTTTATCGGATCGGGTTGCTTGTGTTAATCGTCCATTAAAGAAGCACTTTTCGGCTGCGAGATTAATGAAGTCTACAGCCTAGCGTGTGAATGTGCATACAAATTTTCTACCCCACTAGAGCGCATAATTTTTGCGGGATCAATAAGATGGTTTGAAATTGAGCTTGAAGTGATTATAGGTTGCAGATTACATCATCCAAACATCATAACTCTAGCCACCGTCGTCTCCATGATAGGACGATCGGACAGACAAAGACATACACAAAAGAGAACGCGAACAGATATGAGACCATCTAGCATAATGTGTTTTGAAAAATGCAAATTCTTGAAATGCATAAAAGCAATACCCGTAATAACACACCTTGTACTATATTCGTATTTGTTATAGCTGCGATGCTTTACTAGCACATCAATGAATTGACAAACGAATGAGCTTTTTTTCTTTATTTTTTTTACAAATGATAAGTCAAACGACTCTATAGGTTAAAAAAGCGCTCAAGGATATTTGAAAAAAGCGATGAAAACCAAAATTTTTCACATATTGCAAGAGGTTCGCATATGCCCAACCATCAGCAGAGCATAATTAATACTCATAGCTCAAAAACATCCAAACAAATGATCAATGCAATATGTCTCTGCATCATTGCGCCATTAGACGTTTCAAGAGAAGTTTGCTAGTTCAGTGCTTGAAACACTTTTTTTTTTCTCCAGCATTCATTTTTCCTTGCCGATAATAATTGCAGTCCTTTTCTTCTAGTTTCAGGGTTGATTTATGAAGTGGATCCCTTATAGCAATACAATTGCCGGCTTGTTTTCTACTTTTCGAGCTATTTTGTCGAATGATTATCATAAAGTCCTTTAATGTTCTCAGTGGTTTATTAGCAAAGCAGTTAATTTTAACTGAGAAATCAAAAGCATCGAAAAAGGTAATTTACCTTTTTGCTAAGAAAAAAAAAAGGAAAGCTCCATAAACTTTTGGCTCTGAAGCTACCCGTGCAGCGCCAAAACCATACTTACAAATCATTGAGTGTTGCAAAAAAAAGTTTTCGACCCGACCATCTGATTACGTATACCGTTTTTGAAGGTAGTCAAATCTCAATTACGCTATGGCACTCGGTTCTTGAAATACGAGGTTGAGATGGCGTATTCTGTAGAAGGCATCCTCGAGTGATGGATTATGCTTCACATCCAGGCTACGCGATTGAACAATTCATCAGCTTGAAAAGTTAGTTATCTACAGGTGAGGCACAACCTTGACCGCTAGCAGACCTTTCAAAATGTGCCGACGACGATCAAATATTCTAGAACCGTTGTCAATGATAGGAAATTTTATAAACTCACCGTTCTACATGGAAACAAAGGTGAAAATTTTTGCGTCTATAGATAAAATTAACGTTTCACTTGAAAGCCAAAGAACTATATCGAGAGAAAGCTAGACATTGGCATGCACTGTTGTGAAGTTATATTGCAACGAACGTACCTTGGACCACCTTTCCTTTGAATCACAACAATCCCTAATTAAGAAATCACTAAGTGTCATAGTCAAAGACAACCAAAACGGGTAGTATTTGCTCACAGCTTGTAGTAAATCTCGAACGGCTTCAAAGACTGCTTGCTATCGCCGTTCGGTTCGGCTTTTTGTAAGCCAACGGGAAATTGCGCAAAGCAAAATGGTCGCAGATGCAGCTAGCGAAAAGCATGTTCACAATTGAAGATGCGAATTCGTTTACTTCGCTTACATAAGGCAACAACGAAGAAAAAAAATGCTAACTCGAAATTTCCGCTAGCAATGTCTGCTTCGTTGACGAATCGAACAGCCAGGAATTTTTGAAAAACTGCTGAAGCGGGTTGTGTTCGACAGAGCAGTCGTTTTCTCTCTCTCCCTCTCTCTCTCTATCGCTCTCTCCCTATCTCTTTTTTTTTCTCTCTCTAAATCATCTCCCTTCTGAATTACGCACAACAAATCACAATAACCGTTTCTATCCTCTCCTGTTGAAAACGTCCCTTTGCTCTTTCCAATATAGACAAATGTGCAACAACCACAAAGATATGGCAATCCGTGCTACAGGTGTTGAATGCATCTCATAAAAACATTTGCTCCGGCACTTCAGACATGAACGACAACCATATATATACATATGCGTTATTTAGCGATAACTATATCCCTAAGGCGGATCAGAACCAATAATTGAACGTTTATTCGACAGTTAGATTTGGTGGCGTCTGGTTATTTCAGTCTGTATGGTTGAGCGAATGGCAAACGATCACTAAAATCTGTTGATACAACGATTGTCAACCAGGTAAAACTATGATATTAGGAGATTCGGCCCAATAAATCAATAGGAGTCAAGAAACCAGCCGACCGTTTTGTTCTCATTATTGTGCGGTTCATCAAAAAACCAATATCACGACTGTTCAAAAAATTCCTCAATCGCTGGAAAAGTAACATTTCTCAGACAAAGAAACACATTTTAGATTGCTTGATTTTGCGACCTTCGCTACCCTCTTAGCACTTATAACAATAGGTTTCATGCAGTAAATAGCTAAGAAACAAATACAACAGTAAGCGCCAGTCAACACTAAAATTGCCAATAAAGAAGCAAGTTTTTGATTTCCAAAGAAAGTATGTTTATCACTTGCCCCTCATCTCCACTACCCCCTCCTTTTTCCCCACATATGCACAAAAAAAAGAAAACTCACTTAAACAAGCTACTCTCTCTTGCCCATTGAAATAGATATGTGTACCCACTGATTGCAAACAAAACATTCTTTTCATATTCACCGTGGAACACAAGAAAGGATGTATTCAATTTACTTCCTCTCTTTCGAAACTTAAGTTATGTGGAGAGGGTTCAAGCATTTTATATAACTATTGTGTGCTTCGGAATCGCTCCGCTTACTTGTATATTTTTTAAAGGAATTCAAGAGATCCAGAAATATAATTTCTGTTTTGTTTGCTTCCGAGAATTTGTAAAACAATTGAAGATTTCGAAAAATTTATCAACATAAATTCATCATGGTAAAAGTTTTCGGTCATTTCGCCACATATAGTATATAATTTGGCTCTCTACACATTTGTATGGCCAAGTTGCTGAAAATTACACAAGGAAATGCCTGAGAAAAAAGCACTTTTTACAGAAGTGGAATAAATTGAAGAATGCACAAGATGCAGCAAAAGAAGCTTTTAAGCGCATAGCTTTATCGTTAATGGCATCATCGAATTAGGCCAAAGGTTTGCAAATGTCAATCTTGCAAGAAGATGCTCAACTGAATTAATGCAAACGCATACATCTGACGCATAAATCGACTCTCTAGAAAGGAAGAAAAAATTAGTGAAGGTAACTTGCTGAAAGCCTAACGACTAAAGTATGGAAAACGATCGCCGATAAACTTCTCGGCGATGCATGTAAGCTATGAGAGTAATTAAGCATGGAACACTTGAGGAACATGCAATGCGAAAAGGGACGCCCACATAGTCTGCTATTTGCCGAAGAACATGAAGCTGCTGGGCTGATCAACAGTAATTAACAGTGAAATAAACATGAGAAATGATAAGCCGAATAAATAGCAACCATAAAATGGAACCGATTTAATAGTTTGGAAAGAGAATCTTTTCAACTGGCCCATTCTTTTGTTCAGCACATGCTTATTAGTTTCTTTTTTCTTAACTCTCTTAAGTATGATTGCTGAAAGCAAAGACTTTTTCAAGTGGTAATATTGCATGTAAAAAACGAGAAGAAGGAGAATAAAGTGCCGCAAAAAAAATTAGAAAAAAATCCTTTTGTGAAAAGTGAAAATTAAATAAGTGGACAGCTGTGAGCATTTTAAATGCCAACTTCAACTTTTTATATATCGCAGTTCGGTATTTTTGGTGAAGTAAAGCAATTTAACGGCGCTATCCGTAAGAGGAAACGGCACGATGCGATAAGAAGATTTCACAAATGGATGAAGCAGTGATAAGAGAAAAGATTATTCATAAGAAAAAATCTCCCCAGGGGATTAAGGAATTTTCTGAAAATTACGAAGCTGCAAAATGTGACTCTTATCTTAATTGATGATCGCCTTACGAAAAGGTTTATTACAAGAACGTAAAAAATGGAGATATGGTGAGCCCTCAAACTCCATCACCGCTCCATTGAACATCTCGCACTCCCTCAATGAAGTTTTCCGTTAGGTTACGTCACTTTGAAAATGGCAATTGGCACTAGCCGTTGCCCCTGTCTCATCCGCCTCCCCCTACTCCTCCCACTCCCCATCCAAATTTTCGCTGAATTCAGTTTGATCACTGTTTTTAACATGCCACTTCGGATGGCATTTTCATAAATTTGATCTCATTCTGAATTTCACTCACCTCTCCTCCAGTATGATCACTGCTAAAAAGCTTTCATATCATTGCCAACCCCCATTCCTCCCCTCCTCTACCCCCTCCCCCCCCCCCCCCCCCCCCCCCCCCCCGCGCT
>JPKZ01002886.1:86386-101729 GCA_000803305.1 Toxocara canis | reverse complement strand
GGATGTTTCTTCTAGTTCTGAGCTAAGACGCTTGACGAAATGCGCACGAATTAAAACCACAGAAAAACATAGATGTCGTTGGCGGAACTACGGATATGTTTTTGATAGTCGATAGATGAGATGAGTTGGTGAATAAATAAACGAACGAGCCTTTTCGCAGCTTTGCATCCTAAGAACATCCACACACGACTTTATTGCTTCGCTCACAGTTTTCCAACACGCATAATGTTATCCTGTTGATGTTATCTATTTCAAGAACAAATAAAACTCTAAAAATCAGGGCTAAATTTTAAAAGTGGGAGTAAAGTACTAATAGCACAGCTCACTTCATCTCAGATAGCATACCTATCGGAATGTCAACAAAACAAAACAGAGTAGATTTCAAGTCGATTCCAAAACAAAAGTACCAAAATACTTCTACGTTTAGGACCTTCGTGTGCAAAATTTTTGCACACGAACGTGAAAGTCTGAAGTTTCTTTAGCCTTGGAAAAACACAAATTTTGGACTATAGCTTAGAAAATATACATTACGTTCGGGCACATCGATAGGTGCCTAGCTCGCGTTCCTCCTTCCCCTCCTCCGTCGGTCCTCGGTGCACCATTTGTGCGGTGGTCACTATGAACAAGAGTACAACAATGCTACGGAATCCAAACCTTTGCCCATGTAGTCCCCAAACCAGGCGAACGACGGAGGTAACAAAAATTATGCACGGAAGGGAAGCGAACGACGGAAATGGTAGAAGTTACCTAGAAGTTGTTGTCTTGCCTTCAGGAAAATGATTCGTCAAGCAACTACTTCTACCACGAAACTGTAGTTATGAATTTATGAATTCGCAAGTCTCTCATAAAATGTGAAGTAGACAGACGCTTCTATGAAACTCGAATTCGCCTACCGAGTATGCAATGAATTCAATAGACTTTGGCACGTAAAAGGCATCGACAGCAATTGAAGATGTACGACTTTTCAATATTCGTTCCTACTACTCATGGCTGATAAATAATAATAGTGTAAAAGTGAATTACTTCTAAACTTGTTACTATAAGTCATTTCTTTGTTACGGTAACGCATTGGCTGTTGGCTCTTAATCATGCAAAAATTTGGTCAACGTTTCGTGCTCAAAGTCACATCGATTTTCCTCAGAATCAGTGATAATCATTTGCATAGGGCTCGTGAAAAGCTGTTCCTCAATCTCGACCTTCTCATGCTTTCTGTTGCTAAATCTGGAACTTCATTTGTAGATGTACTTCTTAAACATCAAGCAGTCAACACTGTCATCCAGTTTTTTATCAACAGCTGAAACTTCGGTTCGCTAAAATCCGTGTTTCTAAAATGTTTTGTAGTTTCATTATCTGCTAGTTTTTGAAGTGTTACATAGTCAGGATTTATTAAAATTCGATCAATTTTGTATATCGTAAGAAACTCTTGCGCTTAAGAAAAGTTATGCAACGCCAACAATCGTCTTAATAACACTGAAATATAACGCGAATAAAGCAAACGATCTAGAGCAACGATGCATAGAGATCAAACGTGAAACAGTTGGTTTACTCAATTTCTTTCTTCGAAAGTATGCCTATCTTATACTTCTTAAGGTTTGGATCTAATGCTCATTTTGAGAGTAGGCGCGTTCATCTCCTAATCCGAAATTCACATCGTTCATCGACGTCGTCGGAAGTCATACGTCCTAAAAGCGGCAAGAAATCTGCATACATTTTCAGTAGCTCTAATTGCATAATCCATTAGCTGGGTAGGCAGAACAAGTGGAAACATGTGCCAGGTGATTACCATAATGTATTTTAGCAACTCAACCACCAAATAGCCCTATATCATAAACAACTCGAAAATGCTGAATATTCAAGTTTCATCTGCTGCTTGACCAATGGTCGATATTGCAGTCCGATCGGTCGTAAACTGCATGCATATTTCATTGTCAGATTATAGCTAGGACGGTACGATGAAATGCTTCGAAAATGGGTGTAAGGGGACAGAAACCAGGGTGAAGAAATTGGGTGAGTATAGTCTGCACTTAGGGTGCAGATTATACTTACTCAATTACTTGAACTTGGCTTCAGCGGTTCCCGAGTTCATGTTGCTGAACACACAGAAACGCGAGCATGCAAACACACACACAGCTACATAAATGCAGACAAGAGGTCGTCTAAATGAGATTTACAAGCTCTGAATTTGTCAAAGGGCTTAGAAACTTTTTTAAATTGAACTTTTAGTCAATCGTTGAAGTGAGAAAAACTTTGCGTTCGTTTATAGCAAATAGCACTTGGTTCATCAACTGGCCGCAACAAGCAACAGTTCCCCTTTGTGCCAATTTATGTCAATATGTCAATTGATGTCAGTATGTCAATTTATTTCAAACACAAATTTTGTAAACCAAGTTGTCACCTTGTGAATTTAGCGACCATGTCGCACAGTACAACGTCATCAATCTTAATAGTGTATTCGCTTTGAGAGTTTTACGGATATAGCTGGTTCTTGTGCTCTGATCTGGGTTCCAACAGTAGCTAGGCTTTGGAAGAATAAGCCCGAGTTTACGTTTACCAATTTTTGAAACTCAATATCGACTAGATGATTAATTTCACTCCAATAGACTGACTGTCAGTGTTGCTGTGTTTTTCCCTGATGTGTATCTCTGCAGTTATGATTCAATGCTTACTGGAAGATTGATAGGTCTTTTTGCTTTCAGTCATTGCCATGAGGATGAACAGTGCAATTATTGATAGCACTAAGCTATTCAACAGTAACGTGGGCCATGTTTCGGGAAAAAAAAATCGAATAACATGTAGATGGTGGGAGGAAGTGGGATACTCTTTTGATGCTATATTAAAATGCCTTCAATTGATTGTCTGTCGATCACGTCAAATGCTCAAGTTCCTTGCGTCACCTTCCACCCTTTTACGTTCGTTATCTATTGAGAACTCCGTGGTCATCTGATTCAATTTGAAGCGAAGAAAGAAATTTGCTATTCGAAAAATTTAGTTTTCTAATTTATCGTTTCTAAGCGCTTCTCTCTTCTAACGAAGTCTGAGACCCGACGAGTACAGTGAATGGTGCATATTGCGACAAATGGTTGGCCAAATCTGGTCTACCTCATAGGCTTATTTTATTAGCGCTTCTAGTCTCATTCTTCCTTGCCTCATTTGCTAGCGTCGAAACGCATGAGAAACTAGTTTTGTTTGTAGACGACTAAGAAATATCTACTAATTAACTACTAGCACTAGATCTCCTCTCATACTCCGAAAGCTGTCCATACTCCGAAAATAGGATCATTAGAAGTCAAAGTGCTATATGGCGGGCAGCTAAGAAATACAGCATATGTTTACAAAAGGATCTATGTGTCGGCACTAACATATGCTTTTTTGTATCGCCATCTGTTACACGAGTCCGATCATAGCGTTATCCAGTCCCTCAAGCAGGGAATCAGGTATTTCAGTCTTAGCCGTAAAGAACGAATCCAAGTTTTGTTAAAATATTTGGTAAGGCCAACAGAGAGAGGAGATTGATACGTTGAGAAGCTCCGATAATCCGACAAGTGAAGGATTGATTAGGTTTCCATTGGAACATAAGGAGGGTCATCGCTGATCTTGAATGATCAACTTTTAATGCTGCTGAACAATTCTTCCAAAAATGTTCTGAGCTTAAACAAGGTGGCTTAAACATCGCATGCAGTGGCTTAAACAAGGTTCAATTGTTGTTTATGCTTTCGTTGCACTTTATGACTTTTCCTATTCCTCTATACAGATGAAATTTCAGGGTAATGATTCACGTTCGCTGCAATGCGTGAAAACTCGATGCGCTTGCTAGTCGATAAAGCGAATCTCGAAGAAGCTAGCTGCTTGAATTTCTCATCAACACCGGAATGCAGTGCATCTGGCATGCCATGTGGCAGCTGAAAAATGAAAGAAGGAACTAATGCTTTCTTTAAATATACGAACCGATTTCATCAATATTACGTCAGCACATAACTAATCGTAGATTCCAAGAGAGAAATTTTTGATTTAACGGTACGCAATGACAGCGTCCCAAATTTTGTCGAACTCGTCGAAATTTTCACCCCATTTTGAAAACCAAAAAAAACAAATTGCCAAGTTTTAGAACGGCGATATGCATCCGGCGGGTATCGCTTTCTCCAAGATCTATGGAAACCATGAATGCGAACTTGTGTGTCATGGCCATATTTTCCAAGCAGATCACGATATCGGTTCTTTTGCTTCCTTTCCTGAAGCTAGGTGTCTGCAAAATGGTAACAATCTCTGTGAACTTCGTTCACTTACAAACTATCGCCTTATCATTCTATGATCTAACTCAGCCGAAATACGATCGGCGACTTCTTCGATGAACTCACCTTCACTAGATGACAAGGCGGTGTAAGCGAGGAAGACTTGTGAGATAAAGCAAGACGAAAATCAGCGAAAGAACGCATAACATGAGCATTATTGGCACTGGACGCTCGCGCAATGACCTAAAGGCTTCAATTTGAATGTTACGATTACTGGGGGCTGTCAATTAATTTTCAGTTTGCTGTGGGCAACGTCGATATCAAACATCAAAGGAAGTTTATGAGACTGCAGTTTTCTGTTCGAATAATTATGCGAAATGTTAAGCGAACACCGCCGAAGCAGTGCTCATTCAATCAGCTTTTAAATGATGAAAGCAAAAAAATGCTTTCATTCATGTTACGCAATTATCAATTATCAACTATTATCAACCAGCACAATTATCAAATAGATAATTATCAATTGCACAATTATCAACTTCTTATATTCATCTCGATATTAAATTGTGTTTGTTGGATACATTCGATTTGCTTATTTCAGCTCTTACCATAATTACGAACACTTTCTCTCGCTCAAAAGTTTCACTTTTTGCCTTCATTTCGTCACAATTTCGGGAATCTTTCTGAAACGTTCTGTGCTATATCACTATTTTCTATTTGAACGAAATCTGTTCGAATGTGCGCTCATTGAATGTGATAATTCGGATTGGTTCAACATAGCTTTTAATTTGCAACTACAAAATAATTTTACAACAAAAAAATGTGTTACTTTCTCATTACGAATATTTCATAATGATCGATGTTCGTTACGCTTTCTTATGCGTTCACTCAGTCGATATTTGCAGAAGTCGCATATTGCATTTCTGGAAAATGCTATATTTTTCTAGCACATTTTATAAAATCTATAAGAAAGACAAATACAATAACGTCAAAACACTTTGCAATGTGTATAGCGGTTTCATGCTTCCGTTTTTCTTCAATATTATCAAAAGATTCATGAAATTCTATCGAATAGCTCTAGCTATTCCATTCAGGAATATAAACGATTCGGAATGAAAAGCTATTTAATGACGTTTTTTCAACGAGAAGCAAGAATTGTTTACGTTACAAGTAGTGTTCCGATCAATAACGCTTTTCGGGTAAGGTTGGTTCGCTCTTCCCTATTGGCAAATCTTTTTACGTTTACCTGTTTGGCGTTTGTCAAGTAGGCGATTTATAATGTCAGTTCTTGCTTCCAGCCTTGGTTTGTTTATTTTGAGGTCTGTCTTCCTGGAAATACGGAGGAATAGTTAATTCATGATCAACGATACATTGTCTTGTTGTTGTCACGAATACGATCAAACCGAATACTTGGTTCGAGTATCCCGTTACGACTACAGTATATCGATGAAGCGTAAATTTTTAAACGTACGCAAATGTTGGTTAGCTATTTTGCGTACGGTACGCTATACGGGAACCATACGAGCGTAGTTAGACGTTTCGTTCGTTTGGACTGTTTGATTTGGTTAGCTGTTTTGCGTACGGTACGCTAAACGATTACCATACGAGCGTAGTTAGACGTTTCGTTCGTTTGGATTATTTGAAAAGTGACAATATGTTATCAAATACCTCAGATGTGCTTCTCAATGTTTTCGATATGCAATTCGAACCTTATAGTGCCCGATGAAAGGCAACTTTTATCTTTCAAATCGACAATTAAGCTTAGAAAAATTTAAAGTAATTTATGTAGAGAAATTTTTCAACGATATTCATCAATAGTTTTGAAAGTGAAAAACCATACGAATATTTTACTCATCAACCGTTTCTCCACTCGACTATACATTGTTATGATGCAATTACTTAGTCACAAACAATATTTGTCTTTCAAATTGAGGAATTTTTTCAATTTATCATTAGACGCTTTCAACAATGTTTTGTTGTTGTTTTCAATATGGATTTCAGTAATTATTGTTGCGCATTTTTTAGCAATTAAATTTTTTCATTGACGTCAACAATTGTTTGTAATATTTCCACAAAAATTACCCGAAAGTAGAATCTGCAATTGAAGCTCACAGGTCAATCGCTTTTGTAGGATATTTTAAAGCTTTACCCGGTGAGTCCAAACAATTGAGTTACTCTCTTCGAAATTCATAAACTCTTTTTTCATATGAACAAACCTCATCGAGAACGTTCAGAGAACAAAGGTGTAAAGGTGTTTAGAACGCAACGGCTTACTTACATGACTCATATAGCCAAACAAAATCTAATAAATGAAAGGTGTGAACGTGGTACAATTGCATAAACCGTACTGACAAAGCACTCTTTGATATCCAATGAGGGTATCGAATGTTTTAGATTAACTAGGCGATTTTTAGAAAACCATTGGAGGGATCGAAAATATTTTTCAGTTATGGGCACAAAAAATGCCCGTTTCATGTTTCCATCATTTATCATTTATGTTCAAATTTCTGACATCCTTGCAAATTTGCCTCATCCATTTTTATAAGGAGGTAGAGTGCCTAAACAGGATCATTCCAGAGAGGTCTCACTGAGCTCGAATTTTTTAATGGCACTGACTGCCGTTAATGACGTGTCCAAGAAGGAAACGACGCCAGACGACGATGAAGCATTGTCAGCAATCGTCAATGATGAATTCGCTCGTCGACATCTTCGCCAACACTGTTTTCATTGCTGAAAAAAATATCAAAAACTCTTCAGTGCTCGTCAAAGTGATGTTGATAGAGGATGGAGTAACCATCATAAAGTATTACGAAGATCGTATCTCAATTTCACGATCAACATTTAATACGTTTCATTTCACTCACCTCTGAACAGGTTTGTCTCTTAACCATGCCTATCGGTGACCTGCTAAGGATTAGTTTTTTTTTGCTTTCTGACAGGTTTGGGTTTGTAAAACGCATTACGGTAACACAATGCCTCTGCATTTGCATGCGCATATGCTAATCGATCAGTTAGTTTAAATTACAGAACCAGTCAGAGCTGAGAATAATTTTGCTGGTTTACAGGATGGCAATTTTACTAACTGGATTTTATTCAGTTTCTCATCCATCGGATTCTTGATTAAATGATTCAGCGAACTTGAAGGGTACAAAAGCACTAAGATGACGTCATGTGTGTGTGTGTGTGTGTGTGTGTGTATACGTGACTACTCAATAGTTTCAGCTCAAAAAATCATTAAAGGAAGAGTAACGGAACTTACTGTACTCTAAGCACAACTCCTGAACTTTTGATCTAATTTCAAGACAAATCTAATCCCATAAGGAGCAATTATCCCTTTTAAATGCGATTAAAAATATGCACACATTTCGCAGCCGGTCAGATGGCTTTTTTCTGCAGGCTGAGTAGCGGAAAAAGGAATTTTCCACCAAATATTTTTTTTTGTTGCGATATCCGACCACTGGGACAATATGGAACGTCCAATGTTATAGTATGGTTGCAAAAAAGCAAAGAAGCCAGATCAGTCCCTTCGAATCAGCAGGTTTTTGTCATGTGGAAGCGCCCATATATAGTATACGTTACACCCATCAAGTCGAGAATCCGTAATCTCTAAACTGAAAGCGTCGACTTGAGAAAATTTAAAAAGGTACTCTAAAGGCGAGTAGTTGTTCCTGAAGTTGAATCATACTCGGAATCCATGCTTTCCGAGCTAAACCTATTGGACGAGCCCACGCAAACACACAGATGTTCACGTATGGGCAGATCCGCCCTCAATTAAAGGGCGTACAGAAAAGAAGTATAACTGCAAAAGGTTTTAGATCTAACGAACGGAAATTTTCGCTCAAAAAAAATTCCAACTGTCTCTTCTTGGCTCGATCCGGCGTAACAAACACGATTAGCCAGTTCCGCATGGATATTTTTAAAAAAATGGGTTTAGTGGAAGCTTCCTAGTTCTTCAGTTTTGAAAAAAAAAGATGAACCGTTGACGAGCGAAAATTCCATCTGGGAAAGGAGAGAGTTTATTTTCGACGTCCTGAGAAGGAAAAGATGAACTTTTCCTTACATGCAGTCCGACGTTCGTTCCAAGACAATCAAACCGCCACATACCGTATGGCGTTTTGGCAGATTTGTAGTGTATTTCAAATAAACCCTTTTCACCTCTGCTTATGGCTTTCTCTCCAAAAGTTTTTTCTTTCGCATTTTCTTTCATCTAGTAGAGACTCGTGAAGATTTTTAAGTCCCAAAGCGTTTCCATTTGAATCTGGTCACGCTTAAGTTTTTTTCTTCTGATTAAGCTTAATGAAGCCATTAAAATACTGAACTCAGTTACCTGGTGTCTTATACTGCTCGAATCAAAGCGCCGATCCGACCATAAGTTGATTATGGGCTCACCCACAAACAAAAATAGGCCAACGAATGTTCTTATGTTGTTACTAAAAGTAGTTCGCTAAATTTAATTCCACTTCTTATGTTGAAACTTTCGACTGATCGCCGACGCCAAATGCAAGTATTTTTTCGCTATTGAATTTCTGAATGGACGGAGCACGAAAACGCAATGAAGTGCAAAATGGTTGGCAAATAACGAATGTGTTTCATTTGTGGTAGATGCCATCGCACCAACTATATAGAAAAGTTAGAAGGCTATCCCAGAATTGATCGAATTTTTCATATTTCGCTATCTATCCTCCAGCTAAAAAAACACCTTAATTTTTTTAAAGCTAATATGAAAAAAAGAAGCTAATTTGAGAGCAGAAGCAGAATAAGAAGTAAATATTTTTCAGCAAGAAATTCCACCCGAAAAAAATTTTTCAAACAAATAAAATTTCCGTTATGTTTCGCATGAGAACGCTTGATTCCAACATTTTATTAAACTTCTGAAAAATTTATAATAATTTGTGTCTCCAGTGAGAAAAAAAAAGCTGCGAAGGGTCAATTTCAATTTGCTATGCATACTGCGGAAAACATTCCCGAATATCTAAAAGAATAGCACAAGAAGCGGAAATCAGTTCACAGCATATTTCCGTTTTCTTAAGCGCTGAATTCAGCTTGAACTAGTTTTTCTTTGATGGGAATAAACGTCAACGCTTTCACCTATACGAGCTGCTTATTCGAATTGCTCACAATTCATTTTCACTGGCGCAAATTATGCATTGTTTGAGTTCAGCCAACCGATTCGACGTGATCACTTGTGATCAATTAATTTCACAATTGTGCGTTCAGCTACGAAACAATTTAAGTTCTATCCGCCATAATAATAATATAAATTCTAAGGAACTATAACGAAGCTATAACTTATATATCAGGATGCAAAAAAAACTTGACCACTGCCAAGCTTGCATGCTCCTCCCGATAGTTAAGTGGCATGTTAGGGTTCATAATGGCAACTAGACAAAGCAAAGAAAAAAAGTCAATTAGGATATGCGTCGAACAATTGGTAATTTGCTCTCAAAGGCGGTGATATTGCATCATCGATGAGTGCATAGCAGTTGTCTAAGTGTAAGATGTTCAGGAGTTGTAGTGTTGAAGAGATGCATGAATTATCGCTGCTTTGTTTTTTTTTTTTAAATACCATGAACAGATTTTTCGAGCAGAATTTAAAAGAAGTGCCTGTGAGAAAGATGAAAGTAGAGGCTGAATGCTGAAAATTTATGCTCGCTTAGTGATGGAGCTTATTTTCTGTAAAAATTTCCGTACAAACCAAAGAAAATTTTGTGAAAATTTTCCGGAAAATTTTTCTCATGTGAGACATTCCTCAACAACTGTTTAAATCGCATAAACACCGGGAAGTCGCATATATAGTCGCACATAAAAGGAATAGCAGAAAAGGAGCGTTTCAACATTGTCATCTATAAAAGAGGCGATGAAGTGGAACCAATAAATTTGTTGTTAGAAGCTATAGAATTCCCCATGGTTGGAATTTATAATTGAATAGCATTCTGGCTATTTTTTCCTCTCTATTGATTTAGTGAACGATTTCATTGTGCAGCTTCAAAGCGGAAGAAATTCCGGACGTGTCAGCTGTAAGGGAATACCTTTTGAAAATTATGTGCCACATGAAATTGAACGTTACTGCATACAGTCGAAAAAAAAAAGAGAAATAGTTGAATTGTATTGTGAAATGCAAATATCGATTAAATGATTCGGCCACCCGCTAGTGAATAATGATGCTTTTCGATGAAGCATCATACTTTCACTTACAAATGCAACAATAAAGATATTCCGTCCCTGGTGAGAAGCAAGAGTGCAATTGGAGCGTCGAATAAAAACCTTAACTCTATGAGGAGAAAGCTTTCACCTGATGATTTTGATGAGCGCAACAGTTGGCTCTTAGAATAACGAAAGTCGTCAAAAAAGAGCAACCTCACTGACGTGTTCATTCTTTTTTTACTTCCTTAAGAAAGTTTTAAGAGAATGCTAGAATTGACGAGTTATTTTTTTTAAAGCAGATCACTGTTTAACTGATGAGGTCTTGCAAAGAAATGTGTTTTTTACAGTGAGAATTCGTCTGAATTTAAAAAGGAATGTGATAGTATTCGAAAAATTCACGTTGGATTTTTTTTATGAAATGGAATTCGGAAAAATTTTTATATCATCCGAAATTTAATAATATTAAGCAATGAGGAGAATACCGTCTGCCTTGCACAGATTTAATTCAGTACTGTTCAACTCGTTTGCTGTCTCGGTCTTTATTCACTAAGTACGCTAGCTTTATCGTCAAGAACTGAAACGGATCAGCGAATTCAAAATCTCTTTAAAATCCAGTAGTTCTTAAACGAAAGAATAATAAACGCAACGAAGCAGTGGAAGTATGCTGTAGACAAACGAACAGTATGAGGAAATTTGAGGAAAAATCTCGTCACATGCAATATTTCAAGCGCCTTTGTTATGCTCCGTAGTTCGTTCAAAGCTGAGATTCGGAACACTTGCATTGCTCGACGCATCTGAAAACCAGTGGGATTTGAACGTTGCAGCGATTTTTCTGTGAGAAATTTCTGCTTATCAGTACTAATTTTGACCAGCACTTATCAGTACTAATCAATATCAGTATTAAATATGCCATAATTTCACCTTCGTTTAGAATGTTCTCGCATGAGATTTGAGATAATAATCAACGACAAGTTCTAGATCAAAATTTCACCATCTTAACGGTTTAATTGACAGTTTGTTGTCCAGTACAACTATAATGCCTCTCAGCTCCCCCTTACCTACTCTTCTCCTCAAAAAAAAAAACAGGACTTCTGATAAGTAAGTTTTGACTTTTCGTTAACAGCTGTTATGCTCTTTGGCAAATTTGCAATTTGAGAAGTATGTAACGGCGACATCGCACCTATAGACAAGAATTGTCTGCCTATATGGCTCCGTGCTTGTCTTGTTGTTTCACTTCAGGAACCATTAGATAGCATAAGATTCCGTACTGAGACAGAGTTAAGTTGAATAGGTGCAAGAAATAGGAGCTGCCATCTTGAGATTAGGGATCTGTTTAATTCTCTCTGAATGAGTTGGAAGCAGAGAAAAGCAAATGATATCCCTGAAAAAAGAAAGAAAAGATGTCCACCTCTTAAGACTACGAAACTGCGAAAGTTGGAAAACATAGCGAAAGATGAACCATTCCGCTCCCTTAAAGGTGCTGCTCTCTTGTGATAAAAAATCGCTGCTTGCTTAATGTTTCTGAATTCTTGGCAAAACTCTGGAATATTTAAATTTTTAAGCTTGTAGCGAAGCTTCAGAATATTTCAGTTGTGATTTACTTATTTTATATCTGCTGCATCCTATTGGTATGCGATCTAGAGAGTTTACATGAAAGCCGCTAAAGAATTTCTATACTTTTGCATCAATTTTTTATACTTATAAAGACTACGCTGTACAGATTTATCAGTACTAAATATATCAAGCACCTATTATACTGTACAGATATACCGTGGTAGAATTCCCCATCTCGGTTGCATGCTTTCTCTAGCCTCTAATTATAGGCTGCTGTAAGCTGTCACTCGAGTATAAGCCCCCCTCCATGATGTATCACATCGCTATTAACATTCCTATTCTATACTCCATCAATTAATCACGTGACGCATATAAAGATCGCAGCTGTTATTCGGTAGGAAGGACCCCTACGCATAGTTACAGCCATAATAAATGACAATATTCCTCCTCAACATGTATTCCCTTCACATTTCACGCCGAACTGAAATAATCGTCATAAGCCTTCACAAACAAATTGAGAAAATTGTATGCCTACCACTGGCAATGAGTTGAAGTGTCGGGATTCATGAACGAGGTTATCGAGTAGAAAGCTATTGATTTTTCCATTCTTGATAAATGAGAATTCCCGTGTTTGACGTTTAGTTGAATATATGCGTTTACTTGCTTTGCTAAGAAGCTACTACACTCATTCACTCGAAACAGATCCCTACTATGTCGTTATAAAGGCTATATGTTCGCTTAAGAATGCATTTTTTTTTTCTCGATCAATTTATGAATCGTTTAATATTATTTCGTCTTCATAAAAATGACCCAAATCCGAGTAAAATGCTTATGCGATTTCATGTTAGCTTGCTGGCAAATAACATTGTTCCATGAGATAGTTCATCTGTGAGGAGAACATCGTAAGACAAAAAAATTTTCTGAAATTTTCATCCTTTGTCAGAATTGTCAAATTATTTTTGCTCATAATATATACCTGAAGATATTTATCGATGCGAGAACTATCATAACAGAAGAACGCCGTAAAAAAAATTTGATGAAGTAATTAAAGAAGTTCGTTTATGGCTAACGAATTTATTTAAGATCATTTTTTTTTGGGAACATCCCATAATATATGCATAAGTATTTTCAGTTCAACAAGTAAACCATAGAAAAGAAAAGATTTATTGAGTATTGATGAGAATGTAAAGCAGCAACCACATTAACAATGACGATCACTTTTGCGGTTACTGTTTGCGCTAGATGATTTGCTCAACGCATAGAACAAAATGTATTGGAAAGATCCTTCTTGTATAAACCGCATGTTGATCACTTCAGTAATAGTTGTTAAGTATCAATAATACTGGCGGACAGTACAGTTTTACTTCGACTTTTCGGCAATCATATCACTATCAGGAAAGTGTGCATTCTGTGCACACCGTAGATTCTTGCATATATTCTTCCATAATGATAGCAGGCTTATCAAAATGATGAGATAAAAGTTCAGCTCCAGGAAGCCTGTGTTGTTGTGCTTCAGTACTATACATATACAATAAATTTTTTAAATGGAAAAAATGCACGCAAATTCCACTCGCAATGGCAATCGGAAGCACTTATATATATAAATATCGTATCGATAAAAAAGCTTGCATAAGAAAGTTTCTTTACTTTTCGATACTTTTTCACGGTAGCCGCAACTACGATGCGGCAAAAGCTCTTGCTTCACTAAGCCAACAAACGGGGAATATGCAGATTCTTAAATTCCAAATCGTATGGCTTTTCTTCATCGAATAACAACTAACTATTCGTTGCATGAAGAGGCTTTAGAACTGGAAACGACTGTAAAGAACTAAAGAACTTTGAAATGGGTATAACTGAATTTTTGCACTGGAAATGTCCTATAGTGAGTGGGCTAAAACAACAAAAAAGAGAACGCCTGAAATGTTCCCTCTTCTCTGTCCATCTTTCCCCTCCTCTGCATCGATCTCCAAATGTTTGTAGGTATCCGATGAATTGAGAGATACATGAGTATCTTCCGCTAGTGCCGCTCAGTAGGTCTTTGCATATTTTGTCATCATTAACAGTTCGTTCAGCCAGAAATTAATATACTAGCATCGAGCATGGCATCAGCGTAAGTCAATTTTATATCATGCATCGTTAAGCATGATAGATTAGAACCAAATTTTTTTTGTAGTGACTTTTGCCTTCTCATTAATGCTAGAATAAACAGCCATTTTCTAAGCGACCCCTTACTGCCCCCCCCCTCTCCCCCTCCCGTACCCTTTTTCCTCAACATTTCACCGAGAATTCTCGTTTTGGCCGTACACTCTTCTGTCAGTTTTGTAAATCATTCTTCTTTTCAGCTACTTTGGTACATTTTCTACATAGACAGTGTAGAGCATTCGTGAGTGTTTTCTATTGTTCGCAAGATCCTAAAAAAATTGATCACTTATTGCAGTTATCATTTTATGTGCAGTTATCATTTAATGAATTATGTGCAGTTATCAATGTACACCGCCTAACGGGAGACTCGATACTGCTTATTGATTGTCGTTGAGGATAACGCAGAAAAAACGTTTCAAATAATTTGAAAGTCAGGCCTGTCTCACTACTGAGAATGACGATTTAATTAAAAGATATAAATGAAACGGCAAATGGTCGAGTTTGACAGAATCTTGAATAGAATGTTACCCAATCCAATTAGCTACTATGTCAACAACATTTCGGCAACACACAAGGAGGGCATTCACATCTCATCCTGACAAAGTTACCAACAAATGTCTGAATTTGTGAAGAATTCCATGCACCGACAAGCAAACAAATATCGGAAACAATTGATAAATTTAGAGATTTAGAAGAAAGAAAAATTTTCTGAAAATTTGAAACATTCGGCGCTCTTAATGATACCTTTAATTGCTGTAGGTCATTCGAAGCCGTTTTTACGATTTGTTTTTATCGTTTGCGGCTATTTGCCCATGGTTTGGGTGACCAAACCCGCACACTTTGGTTACCCAGATCATTGGCAAAATTTTGATTGAGAAATAGTGGCACGTAAAATTTGGTCCGGATACGGGGAAGAAGAACGGAAGTGGATGCTCATGTGTAATTAGCAAGTCATTGATTCGATCTACAAAACGTGTGCGGGTCAACAAACCTTTCATCGTTGCGCTTCAGTTTTCCTCTACGGTTATTCAATTATTCATTTCTAGAACCCGTGTGAGATCACTTTAATTGATCAACATTGATTACCCAAATCATTGGCTTGGCATTTCATCCCGATTGACGCTGTTCTATGAAAACGATAAACAAATGCGGTTCCGATTCGAATTACTGAAGTAAATTGCTTCCAACTATCAATGTTCGTTGGCATCCTTTTGCACTCTGAGTTCTTTGTTTCTTTCTGTTTCTTTTATTCCTCCTCCCCCCCCCCCGTCACCTCC
>JPKZ01002886.1:61292-86027 GCA_000803305.1 Toxocara canis | reverse complement strand
CCCTCCACTCCCTCCCTTTAACCAGATAATTACATTCATTCCACCATCCAACATCGAGTAAAGGTGCCAGCCGACTTACCTAACAAAAAAAGTCGAATTCATTTCGTCGAAGGCAACATCAATACAATGATTGCCAAAAACGGATTTAAGTCCGCTCATAGAAATCTGAAAGTGAAAGATGTGATAGAGTTAAATAAATTCCTTCAAATGATACAAGAAGATATTTTGCTCCTTTGAAAGCAAAATGATTAATAAGCTACATCACTCATTTTCTTCCAACAATCGCTCTAATTAATTTGAAAAAAAAAACAACACAAACAAAATTGTTTTTCTAAAAAAAACTTAATTTTTTTTAACCGTACACAATATGTTAAATGTAAAGAACATTTCATCACGTCATCTTTTCTGCATAAAGTGTGATGGACTTTACTCCCACATAACTGCATTCGAACCACAACTAGTTGAGTCAGCCTCCGCAAAAATGATGAAATCTCGCGTAGACAACAGAGTGAGTAGTGTACCTACGCTAACCAGAAAAGGCATTTCATTTCGTCTGGTTTAATGAGCAACGAATGTGAGTGGTTGAACGAAAACAGGAAATAACTATGTGAACGTAGCAAAGCCATAAAGATAAAATTACTAAAATGGGGCGAATTTTAAGCAATTTTAAAACAATTTTCTGAAAAGTTTCTCTCGTTGAGAAAAGAATCAACTGCGTTAAATGAGTGGAACGATCAACTCATTCTCCTCAAATTCGTTCAATTTTTATGACATTTTTCATACGTGGATTTCATAAAGAAAAAAACATACGACGAGTATGGAAGGTCACATAAAGATATGAAAAGCATTCCTAGAACTGATTGATTGTACCGACCATAAAATTCTTTCCATGCATTTTTTTAAGAAGATTATTTCATGATAGCCATCTAAACTGTTTAGAAAATTAGAAGTAAGCCTTACAACTCAAAATACGCTGATTCCATTCAACTTACTTTTTCGTTTCAATCATACTTGCTTTTACTATAGTTGCTTTTACTACTCAAATCTATGACATCGAATATATTGCGCATAATCGCTTGCTTCAAACTGGTCTTCTTTGCTCATGCATTTTTGTTCTGCCGCTGTCATGCAAACAGCCCGTTCGATCAGTGATTGCCGAATTGTTTATTCCAAGCCAATCTAATGAATTAATTCAAATTTTGCCTTATAGAATTCTCTTCTGCCAATTTTTGAATAATTATTAGTTAGCACTTTTGGCACTTTCTTAAATAGAATATCCATAAATTGACTGCCAATTTATGGAAGTCATATAATTGGCTAGTCGATCAAACGAACTTCGCATAAATAAAATTGCTATGTAAGTTATTGCGTATAAGCGCAAAAAATTATACCCTTGATAAGATCAATAGCGAAAAGATGATTATATGTGTGCCTTCTTTGAATATCTCATGATTATTAAGCTTCTTGCATAAGGCGCTTATTCCTAGAGCACGTGACAGGATGAAAGCTCGACTGTATCACAGCAAAATATGATCGAATTGTATGATAAGCATAGACGTGTTATATTCGCTAAAACAGTATTAATTTAAACTCGTTATTAAACACACTTTTGCAATTTGTAAACTATTTCGACAACTGCATTACAAATAAGTGACCGGCAATCTTAAGTAATGCATGTAAGCCGCTTAAATCTCTCAGTTGAAATGAACAGATGTGGAATGATACATGGGACTTTTTAGAATCCGAATCAGAGCAAACGAATATGCTGAATATATCTTTATCATTTGCTATGATAGCTATTGGCAGAATAAAAATTGGCTCGAATACCGCCATTCTTTTGCGATATTCACCATCTTCTGCTAGCTTTAGTGAATGTGATATATAAGCACAACGATAGACTGAACTCTTGACTTTGCAATTGACAGTAACATTATGCACACTCGTTTCTGAATGCCGTAATTCAAGAAGCGTACTGTTGCGTTGGTATGCGAGTGCAAGCACCACTGTGTTCTACACTATGTTAGCTTTTCTCTATCTCTTCAAATGTCACTTTCAGCTGAGAGCTCGGTAAATTCCACTCATGGTTATCGATGTATGCACTCTTAAAAGCTTCGGTGATTTGATGGTCAACACTTCAGTTCTGCCTATCAAGTTTCGTTCGATTTGAACATGGTCTTTTGACGTCAGAAGTTCGTGGTCTTCTGGCGTCAGAACTTCGAAGTCTGACTGTGGAGTACTGGTGGCAAGAAATTGTAGTCGAAGTAAGTGTACTTGATTAGAGATATTCAGAAAATGATGAAAAAAAGAGGAAAGTTTGAAATACTTTGTTCTTTATTTCGATCGAGCAACTTCTGGATCATTCCCGAGAAGTAGAATGTTAAGAATTCAGCGCATAGAAATTAAATATAGCAGTAAAGTGTAAGTTTACTAATAAATGGTCTTCTGTTGTCGACCTCATTCTGTCCTATTGGAATTAAACGAAAATGACATAAACAACGAAGAAGTTTTAGGGCCGACAATTTTACAGCCAATCCAAAACAAAATTATTCCGAAACAGCGCAGCGACCTTTAAGACTCTCGTTTCGCTCGAGATTTGTGCAATTTTCTTTGTCGAAACCATTTTAATCTCTCTGAATCAAGACATATTTGATGCACTGATGAACCTTCGATGTTCTGCTGTTGTAATGAAGTAGGTCAATTTACAATGCGTAAAGTTCGTGCAAACTTTCCGATAATTCTCCGAATCACCGGATCCGTTCATTGACTCGTTTTTCTTTGATCAAACGCATTCCATTCATTGACCTACCAAGTCGTTTATTACTATTTATCGTTCGTTATTATTATTGTTTATTACTTATTCAATTCCTCGTCGGTAGATTACTACTCTTTTTGCTTTCATTGTCGTTGTTTTCAATCCTATACAAGTAATGTAAGAGAAGTCGAGTAACCAACCGTTGATTACAAGGGGTAGAAATAATGATAAAATGATAATTTTCTCGGAAGTAAATCATACTAGTTAGTTCATCCAACAATAAAAGGAATTTTTAAATGTACGCTAGTTATCACTATTAAATGATGGCCGAATTCTCATTCAAATTTTCGATTATCGATTTCCGCCATAAATTTATTTCATTACAGCGAAAAGTCACTACTCTCTTTCACCATTACTTTTCCTCGTTTGCGTTGTTTCCGTCAAGCTGTTAGTGTAATGTCTCGCTTCTTAACTTTTGCTCATCAAACTAATCACTCAATCCTCAAAGAAAAACGCCTCATAAAATATTGCTGTGAAATGTTCATTTTAAACGTTTGAAGACAATCTCTCTTTCTCTCTCCTTTTCTTTTTTCTGCAAGATATTTTTGCACATCAATAACAGCTGTTCTTTGCATACACTAACATCAATCACAACTGCTCTTTTCAACTTTGATATATCGTTTGTTCGATTTTCACTAGCTTAAATCATTGCCCCCCCCCCTTCTTGAATATTTAAAAGTAAGAGGAAATGTTGTTATTAAGGATAAATGACCTTAGCTGGGAACTATTGTTCAGGCTAGTGACAGTTCCGACGTCGTAGAACTCGCTCTGAGTGCACAGTACGTTTCCCATGAATGAGTGAGTACCCAACGAGATCACTTATTCGCATACGTTAATTGTTACTTATGGGAAGTGTAAAATTTTCGAACGCAATGCATGCCTATATAATGGTACCATAATGATAAGATATGCGCACAACAAAGTAACAAAAGAAAGAGCACAGTTTGTATAGTAAAGTGGATCGTATGGCGCAATCAATGAATAATGATTTTTCTAAAGGAACGTTTCGTATCCTCAACGTTTTCGTGATCTCTTCGCCTTAATATAGCATAATCACCTCTAATCTCACCTGAACTTCTTTTATAACTTTCTTTGAAAAGTTGAGAATAAGTCTTAAGAAATTTCAGCTTCCTCGGGGTAGAGATATTGAGTTACAGTTATTATATGTGTATCATAGTAAAAAAGAATTAAATTATGAACGTACACAAAGTAAACGACATCCTCAACTCTCCATATATCAACTGAATCAAGTTTAAAACAGAATTTGGCGATAACCTTAACATGCGTTTTTCGCTTTTTTTTTCTCATTCATGATTTGTGTCAACTTCATATTTCACGTTTGCTAGCTTTCCACAATTCCTTCACAGTTCCATCCATCGCTTATATTCAAATATTGATCGAAAAGAAAAAAAAAGAACTGATTGAATATGAGCAGTAGAGACAAACCGAAATTCGTGGTGCAGAAGGGTGAATTAGTGCACATAGGTTGTTGCATAACTAAACACGTCATTCGATGGCAGTAGCAGTTGCTTTCTCGATAGTCGCTCAACACAGCTCGTTTTAGATGCACTAGGTACATACAAACAAAATGCTGCTCCAAATCGTTGTTTGTTCGACGTACTGGAGTTCCGCCAAATTCTACATAAGAATGTTGAGACAATCTAAGGTACACACAATGATGACCAAGCCAAAATGCGCATTGTATGTGCGAATATACAAAACGGTATTTTAAAAAGTCGTCATGCTTTTTTTTTCATTTGAATTATGCATAATCAGTTCTGGAATTTTTTCGCGAATTCTTGAATCGGAATTTTACGTTTTCAGCTTTGATGCTGAAATCTATGCTATAATGCTGCTAGAAGTAGTTCAACAACAGAAACTATTCACAAATAAAATCAGAACTTATTGCTAGCGACAAACATAAACTTCTGACGATGTCGCACATGCACAAAATCTCAGAGTTTCGAAAGAATCCCTAAATTAACCATTCTTTTCGTTGTTAGCACACCTAACGAACCAGTAATCCCTCATTTGTGCATGTCGGCTTGCCCACGCTTGCCCATTACGGATCACTTGCTGCAAATCCTGAAATTTGTCGGTTGTTATCACTGATTCCGCCTGCTTTGTTTCATGAGCTTGGCGGTGCGATCGTATAATGTTTGCTGCTAACTAATAAACCCCTTCTTTTCACGAAAGGCGAACTAATCATAATCCTTCATATTTGACGCAAATTATCTTGTAGTAAATTTTTCACGTTCGTTTTTTTTTTCAACCGTCGTCGCAATACGAGAGCTTTGATTCGACTATTTGCTTGCTTCTATAGGCCGGCCTATGATCTACGTTAAGATAATTGTAGTTCAGTCTTAATGAGACGTTTAAGCCACAAGTTCTCACTGATTTGCAAGGATCTGCAACAAAAAAGAAGTTCACAAAATAATCAGTCATATTAACGGATGTTCTGTTTGCATGCACAACAACTAGAAACAGTTTCAAAACAAATCTATCAAAACGCAAAAAAAAAGTTACTAAGTTCCATTTTGAAAGCATAAAAATTTGTCGGTGAGCAATGGCGTAGCAAAATCAAAAATGTAAAACGCATCTGATATACTACTTACTGCATATGATTGCATATTAATTAGGTCTTAAGCATCAGTTGGCGCTTGCGTATGATGCGCTCCTTACATGTTTGACTGGCTAAAGTCGCAGATATCTAAGCGAAAACCAAAGCAAATCTATAGAATCAGCGTCCAAAACCATACATTCGAGAACATCATAATTAACATCGATCATCTGCAATAAAAACTGTCTGTCGAATACTGTTATCGGACGCACTCTTATGCAAGTACATATTTCAGACTAAACTTTCGTCTCGCTTGTCATATGATATTCGTCATTTGTACGAATAAGATGATGCGCTTCGCAAATTATCAGTTTACTATGATCACTGATAACGACCACTAAGAGAAAGCAAGCACTAATAAAGCGTTGATCTAGGTGATATATTCGTTCGATTTCAGTTAGCTTGTTGATAATGCTTGCAAATGCTCAGAATTTCGTAGGATCTATTCGAGCTCTATAATCGTAAAAACTTATCACGCGTTCAACATTTTTCCAACAAAAGATAATATGAAATTATGTAAGTCTGAGTGCATTTCGATCAATCAATTATTCAAGTTCTTTGTCGAAGAGAAGCGATCGATCATTTTTGAAATGCGCACGAGTTCAGTAGAGAATAATGTTTTTATCGTTGAACTAAGAAAATCGTTTAGTCACGTTTTATGACGTATTTTGTTGTTGCACAAACATTCTGATTAGTGCATTTTACATTTTAGCAAAACGCTTAAACTTAACGATGGATGAGTGATGAAAATTAATAAGCCAAAAACAAAATGCGGACATATAGTGAGTGACACGAATGGAGACCGAAAACAGTTGTGAATAAATGTATGCGGGAGCGGAAAATTGCGCGCATCGCGCATCTATTATGCTCGTCTCGTATGGAAACCTAATTTTCAAAATTTGTATTTTTTTAATCGAAAATTTCTCTCTAATTTTAAAAAAGTTTGAAGCCTAATCAAAAATTTCGTTTCGTATGGAAGCATAATTTTCAAAATTTTCGAAAATTTCAAAACTAAAAATTTCAAAAACTCAGATTTTCAAAATTTCCAAAATGTCGTTATTCGGAGATTAGAATTATCGCCTGCACCGTTTTATCGAACTCGAGCATCATCTGCACAACGTTTCGGCTTTTTAAATGAGCACACTGAATGCATAGTTTGAGTAGTCCTATCGCTCCTACAAATCTTCCACAAAAGATCTATTTTTCCGTAATCCGCTCGCTACCATTCACAACATCACCCATCAATTATTTATAGTTCCCTCGGGGTCGATTAACTAGTGCGAAAGTGGTTATGGTGGGCTTATATATGCGCTAGACTGTACCGAACTTATTTTGTAACTGCGGTTTCGGCCGTCTTCGATTCGAAACTATCAAATTAGGCCGACAGACGCAGATACACATGCAGTTCCGGCGTTGCCATAATGCCACTTCCGAAATTTAAGATCATGACGTCCAAAGCACACGAGATACACCAGACTTGCACCTAAGTGAGTTTGCTCGTCAAATGATCAGTGCGCTTATCTGCTTAGGATGATGCCATGAGATTACTACAAATGCAGGTGTGTTCGACATCCATTTTACGACCCCATCGCATAGAAGAGGAGACGCTATCTGATTGACGACTTCAAGGGAATAACCGAGTGCTCCACGTGGACCACTCTCACCCACTGGTTTTTCCGTCAACAAAAACCAGTTGTACCGGCTGGCTGATGCAATATTACATAAATGGAGATGTCGTTTTTGGCGACCGGCAAGCCTCATGTAGAGTACGCCATACCACCCACCAATATACCCTCCCCAACCCCCTCCCCCTTTATCTCGTTCAGTATTCGGCCAAGAGCTCGACCGGTCACTGCAATCGCTTTTGTTGCGAAGACGAAATGAAACGGAGCGGAAGCACAACCAGGTGCGAGCCGGAGCCGACACGTCATCGGAAAGTGTACAGCTGTGCGCTATGCGATGATGAAATCTCGGACTGAAGTGAATTCCATAGCACCACGTGACCGCTTGAATAGCGGCGAACTTTTTCATGTTGTGCAGCACGCGGCACTCTCTCTCTTGTTGTCGTTTGTTGAAGCCAGCCAACAGCAAGCAATGTGGCCAGACGGGTGACGTTATTGCGTATGTTGAGAGCGCGTGGTGCCATTCACTAAGGTGGACGTTACGTTTTTTTTTCACACGATTACCTCGTCAACATCATTGTAGCAATGTGCAATTCACCATCACTTGTTTAAATGTCCTAGGTTTTGAAGGACGGCTGCACACTTTGAACTGCATTCACAGTGCATCCTAGCGCGCACTTCTTTCTCTCATCCTCACTAAGCGTTTGTTTACGTTGATATTATTGTTTTGCTTTGAAGTCGACATTAAGAGTCATCGAGAAGTTAAAGTTGCATAAATTCCTATGAAGCACCAATCATGCCCAATTCGCCCAGTTTTGCGAAAAAAAAATAAAAAATAAAGAAAAAATCCATTCTTGTTCATCAAAAAACGGCTAAGGTTTTCGAATATTTTTTTTGGCATTACTTACGCGTCTTTAGTTCACTTAACTACATCCTACGTTGAACACTTATGCAAATTAATTTGTCAATTACTAAATTATATAGAAATCCTCATGGCTGAGGAGAAAGCGTTGAGATGAGTGAATATTGTGGCAGCCGAAACCACTTTTGCACTACAGTCTATAGTTCCTCTTCTATAATTATTATCGGGTATCGAAGTAGCACAAGTGTATCACAAATATCGTTTCTTCGGTTTCGCCAGAATGAGAAACGAAACAAAGCAATAGGTAAACTGAGCCGTGCATAGTTGTATTCATATTCTGAGACTATAATTATTTTTTTGGCGATTGTTCTTGATAGGCATTGGTTACATTCAGTGGCAGTAGTGTTTATGCGATAGGTGCTATTTATTTCAAACATTCACTATTATTTGATATACTACTTTAAATGGCTTTCAGATCATTTGGAACCCAATTACTCAGAATTAAAGTAAGAGTAAGAGGAATAATGTTTCTAAAAAATTTGAACGTTCAGTCTCCACCCAGGCCGTTCTCCACTCATGAGGTGTGAACAAATCGAACAAAATGATGGGTTGAGATAGTTAACTAGGTGTGCATTGGCCCTGAACGAAATCTAAATATGATGACTTAAACGCATAGTTTGTTCGACGTTACTGTAAGCAAGAGTTAAGTTTTATGTATAGGTCTGTTCATAGGAATGAGACAAATTATAGCGCTGTCTTATCCCCGATTATTGTGTCTGCATCTATTGAATTTACTATACATACTGTACAAATCGGTTAAGTGGCGCTAAGCTGGGCTAGCGAGCAATTGCAAATCAGGCGCATATGTTACGAATAGTCATACTGTGATGCGATCTCCAGTATGAATATTAAAGGAAACAATTTTGAAGACTCGTATAGGCGCTACTTTATTGAAGTCATTATTCATTGAAGGTGTGTTGATAGTTGTCAGTGAAAATCATCGCATAGAGGCGAATATATTGTGCTGAATCATGTGAAATATAGCTGCACTATTCCTTTTGAAAAGAAATCCATTGTTCATTTGTAAAAAGAGACTCCATCACTTATGTTGCCACTGTTCTGGGTACCATAGCAGATGGGGGGATCTTGATCACGAGTAACATGACGAGCTTTGTTTTCTAATAAGGAGAACTTTTCTTTTTAAACACTAAGTTTACTATAACGAATCTCAGTACACGTTTCCATTCCGAAAATCACGGATAGTAGAGTGTATCCATGATTGAGTATCTCCTTCGAGCAGAGCTTCCGGTTTTATGCTCTTGTCGCCTTACATTCACTATTGTGGAAGTACTTGGATGCAATTCGGTGTCACGATGAAATACCGCTTGAAATTTTATAATTGTCTTATATTCTAAAATGATTTTTGAAGAGCTGGTTTCTTTTGAGGGAGGAAAGAGGTTTCAATTCGAGGGGCCTCTGTTCTGTGCGTGTCGTCCAGGAAAAGAACTGTCTCTCAAATTTTGTTCCTGTGGAACAATCCCCTCTGTGAACTCCTTCTAAATACCATATGTGGAGAAATTCTGTTCTATTTCTTATACTGCCAACTTACCAAATACATAACGCTGTTCGGGTACTATAATCGATAGAGGGGAAGGAATTCTATTTGAAATGGCGTTTCTATTCAGGAGCCGCTTCTGTTCTTGATGGTTTTTCAGCACGAAGCTTCGTTCCCTGATGTTGTCATTTTCATTTAAATGAGGGAAATCCGCAGAATCAATCAAAAATATTGCTTCCATTTGAGTCGAGAATTTTTTAGCCCTGTTGGAAGTGCTGTTTCGACTGGGCTGAAAGATTTTATGGGCCTCTCCCTCTCCCAATTTCTGCAAAATTTTCCGGCTACGAATTTTTCAGGCAGAATTGGCGAACCACTGTTTTTAACTTTTTCGGTGTACCATTTTGTTGTGCAGTCAGTGTTAGTGTTGTTGAACTAACCTGCAGAAAATGCTTAGAGTTCTAGATGCGCCCAAACTTTTGCATTCCCAGTCATAAGCGCTTCATGATCTACTGGTTGCAGATTAACCTACCCTTCAAGACCGGAAATAGATAAAGACCGGGAACGAAAGGACTGCGGCTGGCATTCCCACGCCCCAGTTGAAGTAACATATCAAGCATAGAAATTATAATCTAAAAACGAGCAGCAAGTAGTTATGAAAAAAACTGGTATTCTATGGTATTTTAAATGAAGAAAACTGGTATTCAATGGTTTTTGAATGAAAAAAATGGTATTCTATGGTTTTTTGATAGTGGAATTATGTATTGCCAAAAGGTACGTGAATCGCTTTATGTTGCAAATTTTTGTGTTTGACTTTTCGGTTCGGAGCTCATGGAATCTCGTTCATGATTCGGGTGCTTTATGAGAGGCTAGACACCCACCGATACGACGTCGGCTTTGCACAGGGCATACATACTAAAGTGCACCTCTCTCGGCTTCCGTGCACCATTCTTGCCACCTCTTCAGGCTGCATTACATACAGATAACGTCATGACTGCATTCAATTTCTGCATTCATTCAAGTTATTCCTCGTCTCCAGTTATCGTTCGCTTTCTGAATTGTTGTAAGCACTGCCGCAATACAATGGGGAGACGGAAGGGCATATCGACCCTTCCCAAATTTCAGTAATAGCACATTATTCCTCTAAAATTTTTCTTCCCTCTCTTTTTTGGTGTTCAGGGATATATATTTTTCCCCTCCTTTCCAGTCACCACAAACGAAAATTGTACTGCGTAAGCGTCCAGCACCATGAAACATTCAGTTTTTTTTTGGCTAGCTTTGCTTGCCGAAACGCTTTGAACAGTGTTTTTCAGTCTTGAGTAAGTTATATCATTCAACCTAGCTTGGTATTCCTTAGTGGGGAGCCGTTTGTTACCTCAGAGAAAATGGGATGCAATGAAAATACATGCACGCATGCATACATATATATATATATATATATATATACATATACATATATACATACATATATATATATATATATATATAGATATACATGTGCTCAGTGGCGAATGAGATTAACAAATGCTAGAAGAAAACGATAGTCGACGATGATATCTAGTTTTTTTTAGCTGGATCCCTCTCCCTCAAAATTTTCTCCTTTCCCTCATTTTATCTTGAAAATTTTGCCCTAGAAGAAGCACGAAAGTCAGTATCTGACTGGAGTTGCTGAGGTTTTTCAAATTCACTAGCTACAAGCTTCTATTAGGAATCATTTTCGAGGTCTCAATCTTTCGAGGACTGTCCTACTGTTCGCTGTCCCCCCCCCCCTCACCTAAAAGAAAACGTTTGATCGTTTACTGTAGTGGCATACAAATTGATATTTTGTATACTACTTGCGTCAAGGGCCGTGTACAACATAATTTCAAAAATGATGCTTTGAGCGATATCAAAAAATTGTATTCCAAAACGAACCAATTTAGATTATTTCAGTTTAAGATGAACTTGTTAGCGACCTTTGATAGCCACCGGCATGAGTGCCTCTTTCCATGAATGCTTCGTTAACTTCGTTAATTTGACGATAGATCGAAGAGTGATTACATGCATGTTCGTTACGTTTGTTTAGCAGACATCTTCCATGATGGTTGAAATAGCGCAGATCAGTTGCGTCAGTTCATTTCATCACTTCCTGATTGCTTCGATCATAATGCTTTCGAGAAATGGTTCGAAAACGTTTCTTTTGTTTTTCTTTGCCCGACTCCCCATATAAATTCTCTGATTGTCTATATGATATTCACGAAGAGAAAGTTCAATTCACTCATTTGATGGTATGTTTTAAAGTGACTTTTGAGATCCGCTTAGTATCCACTGTTAGCATGTTGTAATCGAACTGAATTAACAAGTATGGAAGTTTTTTTTGGCGAATTTTTGCGATCCGCATCTTATACTGGCAAGAGGGTACAAAATCCGATCCGCACTCCTATGATCATGAAAAATGAAACTTGCTTCGCATCCAATACATCAAAGTTATATAAGTAAAACAACGGAAGCATCTTATACGAGGATATTTTAAGAAACCATTGAGCCTCCACATGGGAATGGTCTTCGAAGCATCCACGAATACACAGCTTAACTGCGATAAATTTTTTCGCATGAGTTCAAAATTCATATCTCTCTCTGTTCCTTTTCTTATGTGCGATCCAAACGTTGAGTGAAATATCCACCTTAGAACTTTCAATGAATGCCCGCGGGACCATAGCGTCGTTCTTTAAGAGGGTTTTTCATTGAAATTACAAAATAGCTTATAGCTTACTCTTCCGGATCGGTTAATTTTCCGTATATCAAATCGCATGCATTCATTTTTAATGAATACCAAACTCTACGAGTGCAATGGTATCCTATTCTGTTCTTGAAGTTGATAGTTGTAGAGCGTATACCTTTACTAAAGGAAGCTTTTGTTGAGTAGTGGCTTTCATTTAAGGTTATCTAACGTTTTCCTGTCGGACGCCATATTTCCAAGGTGAAATCAAATAAGGTCACATGAGTTTTCACGAGGTAGTAATTTACCAAATGATTGTTGATTTATCAAAAACAAATTTCATGCGTAAGGTGCATATCGTTGTTTTTCAAGAATGTTGCATAAAACTATATCCGATTATGCTGTCTTGATATTCTGTATAGATAAGTACGTTTGTGCGGATTTATATTTTAAGTTAAATGCATCGTTTCGAATGTTTGCTCGAAAATAATACTTAAGTGATGAAGATAATCGAATGCAGCAGCTGGTCACCTCATTACGGAATTTGCGTGGTTACTGCTTTGAAAGTCACTATTCCACTTGTATCTTTCGCTTAACATATTTCGGAGTCGAACTTTTCAATAAGATGATACTGTTGTTTATAAATATGTTACATTTATTGTTTTTGCATTTCGAGAAATTACCTCTATTATGTATATATAAATGTCTCTCATGGCTTGCATCCTCAATTAAACTCGAAGAGTTTTGAGAGCATAATCTAATCCAGCGATATTACCTGTTCTATTTTGTCGCTGTGGTTGCTATCTGTTTGCTTTAATGAAGACCTAGTTTAGAGATTTTTGCAACTTTTTCTCTACTTTATGCAACACATATGAAAAGTCAGTCAATTCCGTATAAACCACATGACAAAATCATTGGCACCATTAGAACTGTTCAACGCCGAAATAATTTCTTTCTTCGTTTTTCATTGCTATCTTTCCATTTCATTTCCTTCTCATCAAAAATCCCTCATTTTCCATAAACGTTTTGTTCCTTATTTCCATAGCCACACATTTGCAAATTTCTTTTTGCTTGATCCTGTGGAATTCGAACAATCAGAATTTATGAATAGGACGTCGTATGCCACGGAATCTTAATGAGTTCTGCAAATTCATGATGGTGACGCAAACTTTTGTTATGACGAGTAGACTCCTCTCGTTAACACTCAACTACCGTACGCTAATAACAGCATTAGCAATGTGTATTTCCTGTCCATCATCGTCAGCGTTGTACGGAACGGATCACCACACCATTTATTAGGATGATTGTTTATGATTTTCAGATAGATTTTTAAACCACTTTGGCTCTAATCAAAGTTGGTAATGGTTTATGTTGTTGTGATAAACTGTTCACTATCACCACAAACGGAATTCCAAACTGAAAAACCGTTGATTCGATTGTACGCCTTCTCATCGTCACCATTCAAGCCTGAACAAGCGATTTTTTGTTTCCGCCGGGTAGTAATAGTCGCTATTCGATTTTAAACAAAATTTTTACAAAGGCAGCGACTAATTTGAGCGGTTTAATCAGAGTTTTTTTTTTGAAGTTTTGAAAAGTGATCAAAAAGAATTATTTTAAAAAAGAAACGGCAAACGTTATCCTCTTCTCCTAACGGTTTTTTTGAAAAGATTGTTCGTTGCAAAGATTTCAGTTGTTTTTTTTTAAATTTCCCCATACAGCACATGTTCTGTTTAGCTGCAAATAGTTTGTTGTAATATGGTGCATGGTAGTTATCCATAATGTTTGATATCAGAATATCGAAATGAAGCTTTTCGTCACGGAAAGAAAACATTAATAGCGTTTGCATAGGAATATTGCAGGCAACACAATAACGATAATGAAGTACCATTTACTATTACTTACTTCATTTTCTATATTGTTTTTTTGTATCGGTTTTTGAACATTTTTGTTAAGTACGTTTTAGCAAGCAGAGGCATTTTCTTCACGTTTTTGCTATCCCCCCAATTTATGCACTTAAAAACCTTTCAAATGTGCGATTCGTACGACCTCTAGACTTCTAGCGTTGTCACGTATGAAATATTAAGTTATAATTTTGGAAAAAATGAAAAAAAAATCGCTATGCTGCTGCTTTGTTATAGGTCACCGCATGCGACTAAAGACATACATCTTATTCGATGAAGCACATATTATATTTTTGACATATTGTGAAGTATTTTGGACATATATTTTTGACATTTGACATATTGTGAAGTACATACAAGTACATATTTTGTCATATTACCAACAATATGTCAAAAATGGTATTTGATGGTTGCATACCATTTCGGCAACTATTGTTCCAGACTAAAGAACATCATAAATGAGCGAATGGCGTTTGCTTATGAAGCGTAATAAAAATTGCAATTTTCAACACAATGCTTATTTAAACGATGAGCGTTGCTTGCTTATCGCAACTGTCACATGTCGCGTAGGCGTTTCTGTTGTTACGTACACTTTTGTTGCAGCGCAATATTTACACAAGATACTTTTGTGCTTTCTGTTTGGAAAACACGTCATCTGTTCGGCCCGCTTAAAATAGTAAGTACATCTGTAGCGGCCCGACTATATTTAATTTCATAAATGTCTATTTGTGTACTTTTATCCATTTGATGTTCCGTAATGCATCTCGTTTCTCCTTTTTTTCTCTTCTCTTTTTTTTAGCCATTGTAAGGTTTTTGTTGTTGAGTATGAATGACGCTCGATGGACGAATCGCAAAGACCGTACTAAACTGTGACGTGAACACATAGAATATTATCGATAAATCGTAATTGACGAGAATACGCTTAGCTAGTAGTGTTCTTTGTTTCCAATAACCACAATATACATTCAATGCTGAACGAATGAAATACCGTAGATCTTTACGTTTTATCGATAATATTCTGTGTGTTCACGTCACAGTTTAGTACGGTCTTACTACCTACCCCACCCTACCCCCTCCCTCTCTCTCCCCGACCCACCCAACCCCTCCTTCAGTATGAGAACTCTCTCCAAACAATTTGACTTGATTATTCATTTTAAGAAAGGATAGCATATTTTCTGATCAACTTTTAGGGTACCTTTTTATCTGCTTGGTTTCTTTTTTTTTTGAGAAAGCTAGGTTATGCTAAAATTGTTTTCCCAACAATAGACATTTTTACCATAATATTTTTACCGTATGGTAGTCGAAATGAATGATTTGTCGAAATGCCCGTAAACCAAAAGTTTGATGCAGAACAACTTCTGTTCTCTTTCTTCGCGATGTTTTGTTCGAATCGCCGACCAGTCTATCACATCCTCCTTCTTGACCGGCTGCATCAAGGTGAACCACCATCTCTACCTCTCCTCTCTCGTTCCCTTCTCTCGCCTCATTGATTTAGCTCTCTCTGTAGAAGAAATGAGAGAGATCAATTCATAAATTTAAATTGTATGAATTTCATTTCCGAATTTAGCCGTCCAGTAAATTACTAGAAGTGTTGGAAAAATCTCAACATCAAAAAAAAAAAGAAATATCGCAATAAGAACTGTTTACAAATTTTCATCGTCGCGATATCCGTTTACGGATGTATCGGGATGATTGCAGTGCATTTTTGTGATACGTATAAAATAAGCTGATTTCGAAATGATATGGAATTCTCACATTTTATTAGTCTGAAATGGATGTGTCTAAGCTGCACTCCGAGAATCTGAGCCGCTTGGTATGTCGGCAAGTTCGCTTATCCGATTTGTTGAAAGCCCATCTTCATCGTTAGGTCGAAAGCCGTCGTAATATTGGTCATGATAATGAAACGGTAAAATACTCTCAAAAAATTACACTTGTAAGCTGTATTCGCAACATTAAGGCCATTTTCGAATTCTCCATGCCCGACTTTGAAGAGGGGATTACTTTCAAAGTGTTCGCGGCCAGATACTAGAAACTGAACAATTAAATGGACGAAATAAGTAAATCAGTTAAGTTATCGAATAAATAAATGAATAAATAATAGACAAACGAGCGAATATGCTTTTTGTTAGTATTAATATATCTGCCTAAAGATGCTCGCTCCTTCCATAGTATTTTATCAGGCGACTTACTTGTATATTTAGATTTTGATATTATCGATCGACTGACTCGTCTTTGTGCGGAAATTTTTTATTGCAATCTCACATAAGAAATATATATCAGTCAAAATACATCGCCCACCCCTTCTCTATTCAAATGTTGTTTAAATTTTGCCTATTGAGTTCCGAAAGCATCGAAATGAACTTAAAATGTAGTGGATTTATTCAATTTCTTTCCTTTCAATCTAAAGTTTCGCTTTCGATAGCACTGAAATTGTTGTTTTGTAATACAAATTTATGTAGACGAGAATGCTAATATCGCAAATTGAATGCGTATAGGAATGAAATGAAATACAAACTTTCAAGAGATCGTTTAGAAATCATATGCGATTAGCTCTACATTTTAGATAATTTGAGTGAATTCTCTCAAATAAAATATAAATACTACTGATCGTTCGTAGTTGATTAGACAATATGAATATCATATAATGATAGTTGAGCTTCTTCTGCTTTCATAAGCAGCTTATAGCTTTTGTGTAATCTATTCTGTTCCAAAGAACAATTGCCGCTTAATGTTACAAAACAACTAATTGCTCAGTCATTATCACATTGTACCGAACGTCAAAGCGATACCATTCGTCATTTGTATTACTTGGGTGTGTGTGTGTGTGTATGTGTGTGTGTGTTTTATTCAAATTGTTCTTCATATATTCTAAACTATTCACTGATCGCTTGTTTGCATAGCTGTTGTTATTTATGGAAACCTCCTCTCTCTTATTAAATGTTATGAAGTTGTTATCGGCTTTGATTACTGTTTACATTCGCCCTTCTCATTTTGTGTAAGATGCTCGTTGTTTTATTGTTGATAGCCTTAGCACGTAGTGAATGTATTCAGCGATCACCATGAACAAAATGAGAAGGCTTTGATTGCTGATCCATATCAGCGAAAAAAACCATTTAAATTTCCAAAAAATTTCAGCCGTTAGATGTACCGCGATCCCAGTACGACCGTACGGAACAAGCCATTGCAAGAGTACAACTCACTATAATTATAAACGAGAAATAAAAAGAGCTACAGAGGGGACAGAAACGAAAAAAAGGGAAGAAAAAAAAACGAAGGAAAAAGGAAGTGTATTTCATAAAAATGATTTTCAATGACATCACATGAGGAAAATACGCGGAGAACATAGGATGGTTGGCGAAAAATCTGTGAGCTTAATGATGTTGTGACCAAAATCATCGTGTTTTACGCTTATTACTGCATATTTTCCGTATTTCACCTCAATCCAGTTTCTTTCCCTCCCTTCCCCTCTCTCCCTCCCTCTCTTCCTCTCTCTTTAGCTCGTTGAAATGCTTTCTAGTTCTGCTCAGTTTCTATTTCTTTTTGCTTCTGCTCCGTTTCTCCCTGTAGTCCTTTTTCTACGTTTTACCACGATAGGATTGAACGAGTATAGATTTTCAAAAAAAAGCATAGGTTAGGAGAGGAACATATATCTTACACATCTGACTTGTTTCCAACTAAGTTGTTAATGAAAGTTCATTTGGCATTTTAATTAGGCACCAGAGTCAAAAGTTCTGATACACGTTGTATCGATTTCTTCGAAAATAGCGATACATGAAAGTGGGCAGTGGACAAACGAAATTGTAAGGCAAACCTCTGTGCTCATTTAGGGCCACAAACGAACAAATTAATCTTGTTCATCTCTCGATCGTAGCTGAAAATGATGAAGCATGATTTTCCAGCATTTTCGGCGCATCCCTTGCCGTTTCGTTAAGGATGAAGCCACATGCGGGTGTGCGGAGGGATTACATACGCCCATTGTCTTGGCTGTCATCACCGGGGAAAGAGTCATGAACGTTTCGCTTTCTGTCCGGCTTTTTTACATAACTAACATCGGGAAACGTCGCACTCGAACGGTGCTAAAGCAGGCACCAGGCCCTTTGAAAGCTGGAAGCCAGGCGGTCCCCAGGTGATGACTGATCCAAAACCTATGTGTCATTGAGCCATTACAAGGCCAACGGCTTCACACCGCTGCCTGCTTCCCCCCCCCCTTTGCCTAAAGATATTAGGAATCCACAAAGATTAATAAAGGAAATGCGATCTTCAAAGTTCGCAAGCGTTTAGCGGATTGCGCAGAATTTCGTCTGTGAGTTTATTTTACTCTTAAAAGGGCGTGGCTTGAATGTATGGATCTGTAAGGTTGTGATCCGATGAGGGGAATGCGAAGCTTAATACTCAGATTAACGATGCAAAATAAAAACACATGAGTGTATAAATTGGGACGCAAACGAATAATTGCCGCATTTTTCACTAGCCGCAGCCATGAGCGGTCCATGCTGTCCAGTCGGCTGTCGTGTCAAATTCGGCCAAAGTGAGTGTTTCTCTCAATAGTTTATGTTCGCGTTCAAAATAGGCTCAAAAACCACTTAATTCAGCCATTTGAAAGAATTTCGTTGATGGGCGGCTTCCATTACTACTACTTGAAATAACCTTCAGAGAAGGCGAAACACAATTTGGATATCAGTCCACTTTCGGACATTGTTGCACAAGTGAAAATCGGTTTTGGAAAGCACTTTCTTAAATTTCTTATGACACTAAAATTCTAGTTTCTTTCCCTAGCCTTTTTTCTTCTGATTATTGTTTCGTTTAGTGATAGCCGAAAATACAACACATAACTCATTCAGTAGTTGTATTCAAGAAGAGGTCAATTATAAGCATCACAATTAAGCAGTCGGATCAGCAGAATCGACCTATCGATTTTCGATAGCATCCAAAACATTTGGATTTGAAGCCCAAAAATTGATCAAACTTTTTCAAATCCGAAAAGTTTTTTTTGGGGTTGCTGCAGAGACTGTTTGAATGGAAAATAGTGTAAAGTGGCTAGCTTTATTTCTTCGCAGATATATGTAACACGCAGTTGACGGTTGCTGGGTCATACCACTATATCTGATCGTTTCTGTGTTGTGTCTCCGTTCTTCCGGATAAGCCCTAATCTATTTCATCAATCAGTTGTGGGTCTAAGTGACTATAAGATTGTTCATAAATATATTCCATTCCACCTGTTCAAAACTTTAACATTGTGATTCTTTCCTCTTTTCTAATGATTATCATCTTCCTGACTGTTCCTATCCGCTAAAATCGACCAATAAACCCAAACGAATGAAGGAACCCGCGTAGAAAATTTGTCGGCGATATGCTGGTTTATTCCTTTTTAAAAGAAAATCTGAAGAGGCCGAGAAATAAGTGTTTCTACATTTAGAGCGAGGAAGTTTTTGCCCTTTTGAATTGATCAGTGACTATCGAGTATATAGCTATCAGTGATAACAAATTTTGGCTCAGTTGATTAGCAATTGCAATAGTCAAAATGTAAAACCCGACAAAAGAGCATTATCGAAATTCGTCGTTGATGATCAATTTTATACTTTTGTCTTTTCTTCCTTTTCGCATATTCCGAATCAGTCAACTCAATCTAAGTCTTTATTAGCTTGATCGTTTTGTGATCGCATTTATCTTTGAGTGTACAATTGACGGTATCATTCGTTGATGAATGAAGAAGAAGAGGTAAGATGGATAATGAATGTTCGGAAGGAAGTCGAACTCTTTTTATAAAGCACAAATGAGCTTTAAGGGTAGAAAAACGAGAAAAATCGATAAAAGCGAAAATCGATTTGAAACGAAAATTTTTTTACGTCGTTCAAAAGTGAAAAAAATAAAATTCTCTCAAAATACATGTTTAACAGTTTTGCAACAACCAACTGCCGAATTATTAAGAGTAAGCAAATTTTGGATAGTGGTGATGAGTCGCTCCAAATAAACGATTTTATCATAAGGATTATGCTTCTCATATAATCGTTAGACTAATTTGTGCAAAACAATCAAAACTTTTTTACGTATGGATTTCTAACAAACAGTGAATAGTTAATGAGTGAATACATTTTTTTATGGAGAATATTTTTAGCCTAGCTAGCTTTTTCTTCCAATTCTGAATATTAATTACCAACTATTAATATTAATTACTAACTATTAATATTAATTACTAACTATTAACAATGTTAATTTCTAATCGAATTTACTTGTATTCCCATTCGCTATGAACGCTTCACGTTCCAGCAATAACTCTAGATGTTGTCTGTTTCAGTAGAATGTATCCATTGATGCGAATCAACTAGGATATGCCATAATATTGATTGAAGAAATTCTGTGCTCATGATCTCTTGATTTTCTAAATAACCACTTATGATTTCGTTTACAACTTAAAATTGCTGAGTACTTGATTAAGTTGGAATAAGGAAGTGATCATTGTAAAAGTTGGCTTACCACTATGATGAGTGTTGATTGTTTGTTTTTTAATTTCATGTTGTTTTAGCTCTTCATCTCGCTTTTTTTTTGAAACTGAAGCGCTCCAAACATTCAATTCAAATACATTGATGAATTGATTAAATCATATCAGATACTGACCAGGCTATATGAAGAGTTGAATGAATAAACGAACAGTCAATTTAGTTGCTCAAACGTTGCAGTAGTAATTATTTAAAATGATAAATTATGTCGAATGATTTTTTGCGATTTCAGTTTTGCAAATGTAAATTTTGCAAATATTGTTTGCAATGTTTTGATAATTTTTTTGATTTGCAAATTTGATCAGTTGTTTTTGCAAATTCGACTTTGCAAATTTTGCAAATAAAAAATGCAAATTGCAAACATCAATGTTCGGTTAATTTTGCAAAATATGGAAACGATTATTTTCTTTTTATATAAGGAGTGTGATTCAGTTTATTGTTCACTGTTGACAACATTCTTTTTTTGGAGAGACGATCCCTTCAAGCGCACTCTGCGTAAGCAGTGAAAATACGTGCTGATATTAGTTTAGGTAAAAGCTACATCAACAAGCTTAGATGTATAAAAGCTACATTAACAAGCTTAGATGTAGATGTAGCTTTTACTTACAAGCATAAATGAAGTTTATGAAAAAAAAGGAAAAAGCGATTGAAAGAATGGACGTGAATTGCGTTGTTTTAGACAACTATCAACAAACGCGTAAAGGGCACTTTCAGTACATGTGTTGTCGATAAAGCTGAAACACCTCCGCTATGTGTACGATTTAACACAAAAGAAGCACCGAAATAAACCGTGGTTGTTAGGGTTTTTTGCTCTAAACAATTATGTGCAAAAAATTGTAATTCAAGACTTGGTTATTCAATAAGTTTCTATTCTCAGCAAAGATTTCGACATGAAGATAATGGAAATTTGGAACGTTTTGATTGTTTGCGCCAATCAGTATATGGCGTTTTCGTTTTTTTTTCAGGGGGAAGGGGGGGGAAAAACAGTTGTTGAGAAATTGAACATTTTGCATGCGATTCGTAGCATAGACGGAAGTGATCGAAAACGCTTCAACGATAGCATAGCACCATTTTTGAAGTGTTAGGCACTAGAACAGTACTTGATTGTACTATTTAGGCACTAGAACAGTACTTGACTGTACTATTTAGGCACTAGAACATTACTTGATTGTACTATTTAGGCACTAGAACAGTACTTGATTGTACTAATTAGGCACTAGAACAGTACTTAATTGTACTATTTAGGCACTAAAACAGTACTTGATCGTACCATGTCTCATGATTTTACTGGCATATTTGTGAGTACTTATACAGCACAGCAAGACAAATGTAAGCAGTTTTAAGCAAAACAGCATTATAGGTGGGCCTTTTATGCAAAAAAAATTTTTAAAAAATGCGAAGAAGTTACATTATTAGTTTGCGATTAGTTTTCAATCGTCTTTATTTTTCCTCATTAGTTTCGTTCACTTTGCAAAAGCAGTATATTTCTTTCTTGCCACTTGCATTTGTTCTCGAACATTCAATGTTCTGGGATTTTCTAGCAAGTGAAATATTTTTACACCTCTTCTACTCACTATCAGATCACTGCATCTTTTTTTTTCAAGAACAAAAGATGTGCTAAGAGCATTTCATGAACGAACATGTCAAATGTCAGTTTTTTTTTCACTCGCCAGTAATTATAAAAGTCTAAATGGAAGGCTTACTACTCGAATTGCGCAAATGTCACAGCTTAAGTTGAACGTAATACTTTTCATACTATGCAGTAAGCTGTCATTAACGTTCGTATTGAACGTCTTATTTTATTCGATTCACTGATGTGTACGCCCAAGTGATGTTTCAATATGTCTGTATATGCGTAACAGCGTGAAAATAATGACTGTTGGTCAAAAAATTTGCTTCGTATTGCGTTTACAATCGATAAGATGAGCATAAGAAACGCTTCGAGATGATAATTAGATATAGCCAAAAACCGATACTTCAGTACTGTTTGAACGCCATTATCACTACAAACAACGCCTTAATTCTATTGGACGACTCATTCTTATATTTAAATGTTGTGGACTTTAGCACGTAATAGATATTGTACGAGTGCCTCGACGAATGCGTCGAAAACTACCATTTATTTGTGCTTTTAAATTTCAGTGTACTTCGCATCATCTCTTAGCTTCTAAAAACTCAAATTATAGATGAGGACAGTTGATGACATGCTCGAGTTCTTTTTGCTGCACAAATACCCTTTAAATATCGGAACGTATCTCGTTGTTTCAGGTAGGACAGATTCTTGATCGTTTAAGTGGTGAAAATCGTGAATTTTGTTGTGTTAATTTTAAGTTGAAATGATTCGGATGCGAAATTCTCGGCACAAGTTCTTTTATGCTTCATACTGTTAAAATTCGGGGTATTCAGCGAAACGAACGAAATTTTTCCACTTCTTCCATAACAGTCTGTCAAATGGCGACAGTTAGCTGGCTTCCAAAAAGTACGACACAGAGGCTGTAAAAATTGTTAGGTTGTTAACCATTATAAATCCGGTTTAAGCATGAACAAGCTGGATTGATCGAGCAATTCTTCGCGTTCATTCTGTTTTACAATATGATTTTGAAAACAATTTTCGAAAAGTTTTGTAACAGTTAAGCTTATTCGGGCTTAGGCTGGCGTGGGCGAACACAGTACAGTGATGATCAAATCCGAAGGAGCATAGCATTAAATTTGATCGAATTTAGTTCATCATTAGTTTTGCCGCCTACGATCCGCCCCATTTAGTATTTCGTTAATCTTTCAGGCCATGTGTTTCACCAAAATGCTTTTGCCAACTATGCATGAAGTTAACGCACAAATTGGTAGCAGTTCCCATGGGAACGCAAACGCATCCATGACGTGACACATTTATTTGTTTGTTTCATTTCTTGCTATTATTAGCCAAGTGCAGCTTTTTCTTTGCATTTAACGAGCTAATTTCACAAATTTGTGTCAACTTTAATACCATTTCCGTTCATAGTCATTAACGCATTCGTTGACACTACGACCACAGCGACATCCAAATTCCATCGCTCTCAATTGGTCCATAAGAACATCATTTGCGTAGGCGTCGATTGCGTGTGTGTGTGTGTGTGTTTATGTGTGTGTGTGTGTATGTATGTGTGTATGTGTGTATGTGTGTGTGTATGTGTGTGTATGTGTGTGTGTATGTGTGTGTGTGTGTGATGTTTAGCGTTTCCATATGGACGCCATTGTTTTTCGTTATTCACAACTTAATTTTATTCTGTTTGTTGCCGTCCGACGAAATCACCATATCCAAAATATTTATGTTACGTTTCTGTTAGAATCTTTATCAATTGTAACTACAAACAAGAACAATCAAAGAACGGGAATGAACTCGATTACTTTTTCGACGAACGGCTTATTAGTATCTTCTAGGTGCACAATAAATTCATCATGAATGAATAAGTGGCAGATCTTATTCTAGCACAAAATCGGTTAGGCAACCGATATGGATGAGTCAAGTTACTATTTCGCATCATCGAATCACAAAAACAGTACTGCAAGAGAGCCATGAATCGAGATATTTGTTAAAGCGAAAAGAGAAAAGCGCATTATTAGAAAGCACATAGTTCATCCTAGCACATTCCATGATAAATTTGGCCATAGGTATATGGATATGTTAGGAAATACAACTTGACCCTTATTTGACTGTTGTAGAACAATCATTCCTTCGTCACTGTTCGCAGGGTTGTTTTATACCTCAGCCTTCCATAGATTTGATTGCCTGCAATGGTTCATAGTCCAGTGATTCAACGCATTTTGTTATGTCTTACGACACTATCGCTACACAAGGTAATAGTATCATTGTTAAAATTACTAAGCATCAATTTCCCGTTAGGACGCGATGAGACTTATAAAAGGATGATTCTGCATCAGCTATCTTTTTTAAAAAGTAGATAGAGGAAAAGATCGAACCGCTCGAAGTTGAACGAAAAAAAAATGAACCAAGAAATCTAACTAGCGGCAATCTTTCATGAGATGTAAGGAGACGTCGATAACCATTCCGATAAACCGCCTACGTCACAAGCATACGACAGATCGAAAGAATCATAAGCCGCTCCTCCTGTACGCCCTCAAATTGATGGCTTGGGACCTTTACCGATTGTATTTCCAATCATTTACATATAAA
>JPKZ01002886.1:16366-41622 GCA_000803305.1 Toxocara canis | reverse complement strand
ATTAAGCCGCATATTTGCTTACCTTCATCGCTTTTAGGGCAATTGCTAACTGCATACATTCGAAGCATTGGATCGTCGACGATATACGGAACTGGAGTCCAATCCAATGCAGGATTCCATTCAGCGAACGTATCCGGTGGATAGAAACCCGCAAGTAACGCCTTTAAAAATTGTGCTCTTAAATCATATGTGCTAAAGTTCTTAGGAATATACTCTTAAAGAATATGCGTACTAATAAGAATATACATACTTTTTATGTATATCTCTTCCTTCAGGTGCATAAAATTAATCTCCTAATTGGGATTTTTCCACTCGCTCTTTGCATATAAATATTTACAAATTATGAAATTAAAAAAAAAGAATGATCAGCGTTCGTTTACCTAATGGGGATACGTTTGGTTTCCTTCGGATATAAATGCGTTTACGGGTTTGTATCGCTCCTGCGATGATAAAAAATGTTGAAATGCCCAAATATACTATCACTAGCTATCGAAAATTCGATAACAACGATACTGATACTTCAAGCATTTTACAGTAGTATTTCGTTTTAGCTTCAAGCGCTCGTTCAACGCATTTGCTTCTGTACTAAGGAATTGCATTCGACAAAAAAAGAACAGGGCAAACGCTGTGCAGAGAAGCATTTGAAGTACTGTATTTAGAAGTCGTGTAGAAGTTTTTTTTTAAAAAAAAAACTGCGCACATTCACTTAATAGAGAAGATGAGTTATCCGTCTTGACCAATTCATCATATGATACGAATGTTCCCCTGTAGTTGTTGTAAGCGATTTTTTCAACTGCCCAAAAGATGGTACCTTCCAATTTACATTATTCTCCATTTCACTTTTTTTTGATACTTACTTTGTTTACATTGTGCAGTATACCACAATCACTGCATTATGACAAACCGACAAACCATTGAATGACCCTTTTCAGTTTTTTTCTGCGCTAAACCAAGTCAATACGGAAGCGCTACACAACAATTTTGATCGCTTGAAATATATTTTATATTCTTGGCATTTTCGTAGATTCGATCAACTCTGAACGATACGGATAGCTCCCGTACTTTGTTCGGTACGCTACTGAAGCGATCTGAAACAACCGCTAGGGACACTTTGGTAAGCTCAGAATCGATCCAATTTGAAGCTTTTCCAGCCTTTGAGTTGATGATGATTGCTTAAAATCTCATCATCAAATAGCTTTAAATAGATTTTCTGTTTAAAACGATTCAAATGAAAAGCACTCAGCAGATGTTTGGTACGCATCCGAAATGTTCTCGAAATATGGTACCATTTTGCGTTGATATCACTAACCCATCTTTCAAATAATCCGATAACTTTTTAATATATAATGAAACAGTCAACCAAATAATCATAAAAAACGTAGTAATTTCGTAGATGTAACATTTGGTTGTTTTCGCATTACTTGTTCACTTACTTGTAATGTCATTTGACATCGACTGGCACTTGATGTGTAAAATTTCACCTCATTTCGAAAATAATTTTTGCCAACCAAATAGCCAACAAATTCTCGTAATTCTTTTCCAATACCAAACGCTTGACGCTTCCCAAACTGAAAATAAAAATCGTAAATTTTCGCCTGAAAATAACGCCTTTTTTTAAGCAGTGAAATATATATGCTGTACTATGAAGATTAGGGAACAAAATACATTAAAACAGGTCCATTATGGGAAAAAAGAGACGTTTTTCACTGGCAAAAACAACCGTAATCTGGTTCAGTGATCAGTATGGGTTTTGCTTCATTGATTTCCGATGAAAATTAGCCTACTGTTTAATTTGAATGTGAATTTTCGTTAGCAAGCAAAATATGCCACCAGAGAACCGAGAACCGAGGTAATATTTTAAAGCTTTTGTCAGCATAGCGTCACACTATATAACTTTCGTATAGCCGATCATACATTTCTGCTTTCTAAGCACACTGTTAAGCAGCTTTCCGTTTCAAGAAAAAAAATACTTCAAAGATGATCGCTAAGCATTAACTTAACGATCTGTTATCATTAAGGATGCGATCATAACGATCAGTTATCATTAAGGATGCGATCATAACGATCAGTTATCATTAAGGATGCGCACTTAACGATCAGTTATCATTAAGAAGCGCTAAATGTATGTACGTGCTATTGTAGTCGAACAAGGACTAGCCGGATCCATTATTCGAATCAAATGTCGTACAAGTGAGAAAATCACATGCACAGGAAGAGAAACAACCTCATCACAATTTTAAAAAACAAAAAGATCTTCAATTTGTATGATTTTATGTTTCGAGCTTCATGCGAATTACCGTCTCGTCCTCTTCGTATCCGTTTACTTCGACGACAATAACTTTTTGTAGGACGGCTAAGCTAATGATTGAGGTAGTATAAATTACTGAATGAAAGCAACTCAATCAATCAATAAATAAGCAGTACTTAAGTGAGGAAATAATTGAACGGTCGGATATCGATGAAGAGCCGTGTGACATATTTATAGAAGCAACTCTTGTGGCTATTAACTACGCTGTCTTCAAAGAAAACGCATTCTTATCAAATATTTTGAACAATTTGAGATGCCTATCTTCCACTTTTTCTTCCTTTCACTCATAAAGTTGGTGAATGACAAAATGTCCCTTGTAATGGTGTGTGAAAGGGATCAGAAGAGTACATTAACATTACAAGAAATATTACTGAGAAGTTCCAGGGTAAAAAAATAACCAAAGTAGAGCAAAACTAATACAACGTGAAAGAGGGTTATCAAAACATTGAGTTATGCATCGGTAGTTCGAACAATAAGACTTTTCACGCACCATTAAGCTGTAAGGTAAACAACTGACCGTATTCGGTTTCGGGTTCTTACCACGATTTACAACAAACTTTTATTTTCGTAAGCAAATAACAAAACATTTATTCAGTATCTGTCTATCTAGTAGGACAAATATGAACATTTCTTAAGGAATCTTGTCAACATCTATACATCGTTGTTGGCCTCACCATTAAAACGATCACAATTATGGCGATATTTGTCCATCGCGGCCACAATTCATAAATTTTCTTACCACTTTAAGCATCTAGCTTTGCATTATGATCCGAATAATTCGCTTATAAATTTGGAAAAACAAAATTGAGCTCATCTTGCTTGATTTTGACAATTGCACTCAACAAGTATATTTTGCTCGTTAGAACACTCTCGATGGCCGGTATTGTAGCTAACTATTCTTAACTGCTCAATTACTTTCTGGTATCATTGAGCGCCGTGTCAGATGAAGGTACTGTGAACGTAAATAGCTGAAGGATCAAAATAGCGTACGGTTTGATGGGAAGTTGCTGAAAGTTGAAATAAATGGTTTACGAATGAGATCCGATCGTTTTGGAGTTCAGTTTGTAATTTGGTTTGTTTAGCAGAGGTTTCATAGTAGTACGTATACCTGAGTGAGTTCAGTATCACCCTCAAATCCCCACGTTCGTGGATTTTCGTTAAGAAATCGACCGGGTAATCGATTTCCATGTCTTGTGCCCATAAGCACTAATTTTGTGTTTGTATCGATCCTAATCGATTGATTTGGCATCGCATAATTCCAAGCGTGTTCACCCTTCGTTTTTGGCATTGATAGAATAGCGAATAGTAGATATGTAAATATCATTGTGTAAATCTGAAATTTTTTTTTTGACCGCATCGATAATTTGGAACTATCGAACTAAAGTCATGATGAGTTATTTAAAAAACAAAAGAAACAACGTAGACCCGTCATAAAATATGGTGGCGAAACAACTCACTTAGCCTCCAGCAAAAGCGATCATCTTTTTAAGTGCATAAGCATGTCTCACAACATCGTTAACGCATCGTCATTAGAAGAAAAATAAAGAGAATAGCGCCGAGTTACCTTATAGTTGCGATTTCTTAAGGAATCTTGTCAACATCTATACATCGTTGTTGGCCTCACCATTAAAACGATCACAATTATGGCGATATTTGTCCATCGCGGCCACAATTCATAAATTTTCTTACCACTTTAAGCAGCTAGCTTTGCATTATGATCCGAATAATTCGCTTATAAATTTGGAAAAACAAAATTGAGCTCATCTTGCTTGATTTTGACAATTGCACTCAACAAGTATATTTTGCTCGTTAGAACACTCTCGATGGCCGGTATTGTAGCTAACTATTCTTAACTGCTCAATTACTTTCTGGTATCATTGAGCGCCGTGTCAGATGAAGGTACTGTGAACGTAAATAGCTGAAGGATCAAAATAGCGTACGGTTTGATGGGAAGTTGCTGAAAGTTGAAATAAATGGTTTACGAATGAGATCCGATCGTTTTGGAGTTCAGTTTGTAATTTGGTTTGTTTAGCAGAGGTTTCATAGTAGTACGTATACCTGAGTGAGTTCAGTATCACCCTCAAATCCCCACGTTCGTGGATTTTCGTTAAGAAATCGACCGGGTAATCGATTTCCATGTCTTGTGCCCATAAGCACTAATTTTGTGTTTGTATCGATCCTAATCGATTGATTTGGCATCGCATAATTCCAAGCGTGTTCACCCTTCGTTTTTGGAATTGATAGAATAGCGAATAGTAGATATGTAAATATCATTGTGCAAATCTGAAATTTTTTTTTGACCGCATCGATAATTTGGAACTATCGAACTAAAGTCATGATGAGTTAATGAAGTATTTAAAAAACAAAAGAAACAACTTAGACCCGTCATAAAATATGGTGGCGAAACAACTCAATTAGCCTCCAGCAAAAGCGATCATCTTTTTAAGCGCATAAGCATGTCTCACAACATCATTAACGCATCGTCATTAGAAGAAAAATAAAGAGAATAGCGCCGAGTTACCTTATAGTTGCGTTGAATAAACACTATTGGGTAATTGCATGTTCAATGAAATAACTGAAATGGTTATGCTCTGCACAGGCTAAAGGCACATATAAGCTGAACATATATCGAAAGCGGAAAAGTATTACAATGAAATTCTTTACTGGTTACTGCTATACATGTGTTCGATATTTTTGCCTATTTTCTAAACGCTCAATCGACTCCTATTGAGCCATATCTATTACTGAGCCATTCAACCACCATACTTATTACCAGTTCGGATTTCTCATACGGTCTAATTTTGTCTTCCAGTTAGTTCGATGTTGCAGAACTATGATATTGATAAGGAGATACACATTCGAGGGTATGCTATATACATGTTGATTACATATGCCATGAGGAAAACATTAACAAAACGATTAACCAGTTCGATCAACTATTGAATGCGTCATTGTTCGTAGATAAAGATATTTTACTATGCAAAAGAGTGAGGCAGAAATTGTAAGTAAGCCTTTCAAAACAGTAAACTTTTTATGATATTTTAGTGCAATAGCTTCCTGAAAAAAAAAAGAACCGAAAGCTAAGCGTAGCACATATTTTAGCGTCTATTCCAAAAAGATCAACCTAAAATAATTAGGGCTGCTGTACAGCGATAGCATATGTGTGAGCACGTAAACTATTATCGCTGCCTACAAACAAGTAAGTAGGTTTTCAAACAATTTTTTTTTCAATTTTTTTCAAAATTTTCAAATAGTCCGACAACCGTATCAGCCTATCAATTCTTATAAGAAAAGTGTGAAATAATAAAATAAATGGAATACAGCTTATTTCAGTGGCTGCTGTTTCAATGCGTTTCATATACTTATCGTTTACGCAACGCAAAAATCGATTATTTGTTGACCTACGAGTTATGAAATCGGCCAGTCTCATTACTGGTGAAAAATCGAATCGAATCGAATCGAATCTTTTATTTAGTCGATAGGCAATAACTAACTTTAATGCTTGAATGCTGCAAAACTCAAAAGTATCAGTTTTTGAAAATGGATATTTAACATCTTATCCGATTGTGTTATGCGCATGAATCGGGGATGATATATTGAGATGGTAAGCGATTAGCGATGCGCATCATTCGTATATGCCGATAACGAACTTCTCTGTATTCGATCGACACCCGCTATCGTTGACCTTCTAACAGTCAAAACGAAGACCGCTTTTTTTTGGAGGGTGACAAGGAGGATGGATTACTCAGGATCAGTTTGAGCTCGAGCTGACGAAAGTTAGGCTGCTCATTAGATAACAGTATTCAACGTGTAGTTTTGGTCACAACTGCCACAAAATAAATTAAACTAAGTAGAAAAGCACAAACTAAATAATTAGTCATCAAGTTAACCAATAAAAATTTGTTAGTAGACTATAGCTCGTTCTCTTGTTCTCTTTTTCTCTTCCTTTCTCTCTCACTCCTTAAAAAACAACGTCAAGTAGATTAAACAAATCAACAATGGGGACGTTCAAGTTAATAATGGAATTCGTAAGATTGCCCTAAATAAGTAAATAATTGCCCTAACTAAGTAATTAATAATTAATGAATGAATAAATCGGAAAGCACAAATGCCGAAAAAAAAAATTGAAGAAAATTTCAATCGTCGTTAGTCCTCATTGTGAGAGATCAGACCAGACAACGTCTTTTTAAGGGAACGGAGTGTAACGTTGGCGATATTGAATGGAACGTTGCTGCAGTCGAATGACACACACCAACAATTCGCATCAACAAAATCGGTATACACTTTTAGCGCGCAATACAATCAGGTTTTCTATTTCGATTGTCATTGGCGAACAATTGTCTATTGGCCGACTATGAAAACACTATTGATCATATAGGCATAAAGTTGTGCACTGATTATTTCAAAACTTAATTTTCTTTTGGATATCCGCGGTTATTTAGGAATGAAGATTTCGGAGCAAACGATGATATATATTTGGGGTTAAAAAGCCTCAGTGACGACGAAAAGCAATACGTTCGCTGAGTGGTCATAGTAGCATTGCTTTGTCCCCTCGGTTGTCTGTGTTTTCCTTCTACCTGTTTGTAGTATATGCAAAGGATGATGCCATATAACTGAAGTCGATCTGGAAAAGTGAAGGGAAAACCCTAAAGAAAGCTTGAACGGATGGAATACGATGCGAAAATATTACTTATGTGACCACTTTTATAAAAATTTTTTTTTCCGAAATGTCAAAGTTTTTCACCTGAATTTTTGCTTTACTATGATCGGAAACCGTGGCATGCGAGCCGTCACTCTCCCTCCCATTTCTCTTCTACCCTTCCCCCCGCCCTCCTCACCGTCGATCCATCCCTGTTGCCGGTGCCATAACCTTCCCTTCCCATGCTACTTGACCAAAATAAGATGGCACGCATTTCGTTGGCTTAACGACTGTGCGTTTATGAATACGATCCACAAGCGTTTAAGCATATGAACTAAACTCGTTTCATAAACGCATCGTTGCTTTGATGCTAAGGTCTGCAAGCGTATTTGGCATTTTTGCTTGCTTGCAAAAGTTGATTTTTGTAGTACAAAATTTCGCTAATGAGTGCTACATTTCATGGCAGAATTTTTGAAATAGTTGAAAGAGAACTGATCAGAATTCTCGGTGGAGAGCTCCGGAGCTATTTCGGCCAACAGGAGAAGCATTTTGATGAATGCACTGAGTTTAAAGGAAAACAGCCAAAAGTTTCAATCTGAAACTACTAATATAATATATTTTTTATAACAATTGCGTGCGGGACTTGAACTCGGGACATTCCAACTTTCCTGACAGTTCGTCCATTGATCAAGTTATTCCGGGACACAATCCAGCATTACAGTTAACTGCTTACAGTGTTCGCTTAACCAAGAAGTAATCTTTGAAAATCATCTTCAATAACGAACATCTTCCAGCTTCTCCTGCCCGTACAATTGATATGGTGTTTTTTGAACCAGTTTGATGGCCACTGTTTTTCTCGCCGAAACAATTAACTAAGTAAGAATGCTTGGAGCGCACATTGCGGTGACACCGTGTCTGTTCGCATTTTTTTGTATGCATACATGAGCACCTGTCCGCTGATGTAAACTGCAGAATCGCTGAAATTAGAGCCGAGAAATTTCGTACGCATATTCTGCCATCTAGGTAATCACTAGAATCAATTCTGTTATCGATGCGCACGCTTTCAGTTGACGGAGGTATAGGTATCTGAAATGAGTAAGCATTTTTAAGTGGAAGCTTTATCGACGCTCTTCAAAATCAATCAGACTTACAAATAAGCGGGGAAAAAAAGAATTTTTATCGAGTGTCTCTTAATTCAACGGTTGTTCATTTCGCAGCCACAATGCGTTATTTTTGCACTTGTGATTAATTGTTATCATTTTGCAGCTAATTACTCTTAAAAGCATAATTAATTGCTATAGCGTATTTTAACAGTCTTGTGACGCCCATATCCTATTTTTTAGATGCATATAATCATATCCATTTCACTTTTCACGGCACCATATTCCAGTACAATTTTCATTACTCGTTCAAAGATTCAGCTGCATCCATTTCTTGCACTCTATGTTTTACTTTTTAATAACATGCGTCGACAAAGCGATGAATGAATGCCGTCTCACTTTGTTCGATTGATTCTTGTTCGTTTTCTTTTACTGCCCACTCATGTGCGATCGTTATCGTTTTATTCACAATAACATTACTTTATTCAAATTACTTACTTTATTCAAATTACTTAGTTTATTCAAATTACTTTATTACTTTATTCGAACGAACAATTGGAAACGTAGAAAAAAAGAAGGCGTTAGGCGACAATGATTTCGTTCTCAAAATGCTATTCGCCTCACTTGAACGATTCGTTCAGTAAGGAAGCATGGAATACGATGAAGACGTAACAAATTGCGTACTGCATTTCGATATGAAGTAAAAGCCGTCAACGTTGTAATGCCAATTGCTAGCGTTCGATACTGAAACGAAAGAAAAAAAAATCGATGAATTTTTTCAAGTTGTTCAACAATGGAACAAATCTTTTGAAAAATTTTTTTTTCAAAAATGCATTTAAAATGCTCATAGAAAAATTTCTCCCTTGATTGTTGTAAAAAAATATATATGATACGACAAACTTATTATTATAAATCGCAAATTGCGCATTCCAAAGTTGCCCATTCCAAAGGGAATTTCTAAATGGACGATTCTCGGTAATATTCTCTATTTTCTTTTTCTCCCTCTTCCCTATTCCGTTAATTATTTCGCTGTCAGCATTCCCGAAAAAAATAAAAGTAATAGATGAGAAAAATTAAAATGAATTTCTCACATTTGAACATTTCTTTGATTGGAAATCGTAGGCAATTTAATGTGACAAGAGAAATTTAAATAGAAAAAATTTTTTTTTAATCGTTTTCGAAACTCTAAACAACTCACATTATTCGTATCACTTATGATAGACCTGCCCACTATCATAATATTGATGAGAATTAATGAATCTGGATATAGAATAAGAAGCAAACATGCCGGGCCCATAACTGAAAATATGTTGGTAAAATTTAGAGTAAATAATTGTGATTGATAAATTCCGATTTTAAAAAAATGTATCAACTTAACAACTTGAGAGCGCATTCATACTTTTGCGATACGAAATAAGTAGATGGTGTAAAATTTGAATGATTTCGCCCACTTGCCGGTAGCTTACGAAAATATGGAAGATACTCTTAAGAAGTAAAACAGTCTATATATTACACAGAAGATTGTAAGGAATTTTAAGCTTGTTTACAAAAGAACGTGATAAGAAAGGTGACCGACCATTTGCAGTTTTATTCATAAAAACTCAAAGACATTATTGTGAGGCTTGATCGACTGCAAAATATACACGAAAAATTCTTTCACAGCTGAATGCATAAAACATCCACTGATGCATAAAACAACCTGCTTTGCTTCCATAAAACTTAACCTTAGAGGCTTTTCTCGGAGCGACAACTATTCTTTCGGAGATGAAATTTCCTGGATATAATCTTGGATCGCCCATCAGGGTTTTTGAAAAATTAAACTCTGGTATAAGTTGTCTATCAAATTCAAATCATCAATTTTTCATACCCTTTGCTCAGAACTTTTCATACTCTCATCAGGTTCGTTAGATCAACAAATTATACCCAATTTTTTATACCCTTAGCTTCAATGGTTTTTGACAAACAGATATAAACGCATTTGCAATGCGGGCATATATATGAACGACACGACAATGCAAGCTGCAAATGCAAATTTGCAAAAGCGTTTTGGTCATTGCAAAATAAACAGCATCATCGGAAGGAGAAAAAATGAATTGATGGCTTAGCGAATTCATAATTACCGATGAAAGGGAAACCGATAATATTCATCGGAATGCAATAGATTATGAACGATATCAATCTTTTGCGATGTTGCGTTCTGGTGGAATTGAAGCATTTCTTCCTGTTATAGGTGACTGCAGTTATAATTGCCTGAAAACTTGTTCCTATCAGTACTTCATTTCCGTTTTCCTTTGCTAGAAGATCCTGGACTGACAAATTTCCTGCTCAATCAATTCCGTTTTCATTACTTGTATGTCCTACCTAACTCTTATGACTTTATCTGCTCTGCAAACAGAAAACATTAGGGCGCGTCGGAGATTCGGCTCGGACTGAAAACTATCATTTCCAAAATGAAATTTTTTTAGATCTAGTCCTGATCTAAAAATCAGTTTTTTATTGGTCGAAAAAAATTGGTTTTTCCGGGTTTGTGAAAAACTTCCCATTCCAACCTCAACTTAATCGATCATCATGTCATCAGCTCTTTAAAATCCCTTACCGTAATCAAAAACGAACAGATGGGAGGGAACATGTTCAAAAATCGGATCACCGACGTTGATCGAACATCGCTGCCTTACCTCATCCCTTCATCATTACCTGTTATGATGGCGACTAACCTACGAAGCGCCAATGTGACGTTATGAAATCAGCCGAACAAAAAATCATCATCCCTCCCAACCTCTCCGGCCTAGGTGAAAAAAATGTGTCTAGCCTTGCCAATTTTTTTTCGTTATTTTGATCGCTTGCCTGGTTTTTGCCAGCCGTAACCTTTCGGTAGAAGAACATGACATACCTTCATTCGCCCCACGGATCACTATTTAATTAATTCTGGCGCAAATTCTAAGCGGGCTGCGCATCAAAATTTTCAATGCTATGAATTCGGCCAAACAATGTTGTTAGAAAAGACAAAAAAACGATATTGCATCAGAAAGCTGTAAAATGCAAATGGCAATAGAACGGACTCTAATGGTGGTAAGCAATGTGGCCAACGAAACAGCCGACATGAACGTTATTAATATTGTGCTGATTCTTAAGTTGCCGAGCTCCATAGCACCGTTGGGAAGAAGTATCAAAACGATTGTTGCGCAAATACAAGTCGAATAGGTGATCAAATGAATTACAGCATAGTACGGCGCCCAACTTCTGAAGCGCAATGCATAATTAAAATAGATTTAAACCCATAATTAAATTAAATTTATTTTCAACAAAGGTTTTCTCTTCAACATTATAAAGTCCTTCCTCAAGATCATGACCATTTGAGAGCAAATTGCGGTACTAACAAAGAATCGCTTCATAATCGTAGGTTGAATATACTGTTTTAACTTCGATGAAGGTTTCCAAGATTAGATTTGTCACAAGATTTTTACGCTTTTAATAAAGCTCCATATGCTCCATATCAAGCTCCATATGAGCTCCATATGAGCTCTATATGAGCAGACAGCTCCATGTGAAAACCACGCATTGTTTTGCGCCCATCAACTTTGCCATGACTCAGTAGAATGCGCGTCAATGGCTCGCACGATATGCGCCTTGGCAATCCAACCGTTAAATTAGCCTGTTTCGTAAATTCCTCGCAAATGACAGTTTTATTCCCGGACGGTAGAAAATGCATACGAATTTCCGAACCTCATTGATGACTGAAAAACTCTAGGATATATGAAATGAACTAAAGCACGGACATATCAACAAAAGGTATTTGTGAAAATAAATTACAGTTGCCGTAATTCTGGATATAAATTACATTTACCAAGTTCCACAGCTATAATTCCATTGCTTCTTAACCACAACCTCCCATATAGATAGGCGGATATTAATGTACACTCAACGACATGATGTCGATGTAATGAGCTTCTCAAATTGCCAATTTGAAAAACTGCTTGAAATAAAGAGTAAAAAACAACAAAGCAAATCTGGAGATTATGGTTAAGTTAGGCATACTTGATCATGCGGATCTCATAGATTAAGCACTAAGAATTAGACGGCAATTCTAACTCTGATTGGGCTTTTTGTATCTTGCCAACCACTGGACTGCAATGAACGAACACGATCATCTCAAGTACGTTGAACAAGGTGACCTTTCAATCAAGTTTTGGTTCTGTGGGCACGCGGCTGCTGTTATATTTTGAGCAATATAATCTTACTTCTACAAATACTAGTTTTTGTTCTTCTATACTCCTTGGAAAGAAAAAAAATTGTGAAGTAGAATGTTGTAAGAGAACTGAACTCAAAATGGATGTGTACCTTTTAGCGAGATGGTTTGCATAGAAGATTGGCGCTGAATTGGCGAGATGAGAGGCGGTGACGAAGAACAGCGACATCATTGGGTATTCAATCATAACGATGAACTGCACACAAGCATTCGCCAAAATGACGTTGAGCATGCTGAAGCTAAAAAATTTTTAGAAAAATTTAGAAAAACTTGAGTTGATAAAGCATCACCTGTAATGAGCTCAAGTAATTGGGAATGCATGTTAGGAAGCTAGCACGATATGCGCTTTGGTGACATTTTTCAAGCGAGCCGAGTTCGTGAACTGCTTCGAGATGATGAAAAACTAAATGCTATCTGACTGAACTATTAATTTTGTCTGAACATCCTAAGGGTTCATTATCTCGTAATCGAAGTGACTGATCATACAACCTGAGCGTTATTAAAATGTGTGAGAATTTTTCTTCTTGGGGAAAATAAGTCCCTTCGGAAAGGAATTGATTAGAAATTGAAAATGCAACAAACGAATTAGCAGTTGACCATAGGGTTTGGGCTATGCTTACCAATTTTCTTAACTCGGGCTTCAATGAATCTCGATCGGAAACTACTCGGCAGACAGACAAACATACATCCAAACATTTGTATGCTTTGTGAAATTAGAAATTCGCTTGAATTAGTTTATTTTATTTTGTAGATTTTTTTAATCACTTCCATTCATTTCATCTATTTTTCTAAATACCGATCGTTAACTATTTATTCTTTTTTTTTTCAACACAGCACTGCAACTTCTTTTATTGTTGAAAGTTGGATGGCGTTCCTGCATGCTAATGTCAGCATTGATACGCTCAAATAGCATGAACATCATTTACAATCGGTGGTATCCTTCTGTTTGCTTTAGTTCGAGCTCAAGTACCTTATTTGCATTCCACCAAAACATGAAAGTGTAAAATTTACAGACGCCAAATCATAGTGCCTTTTTTTGAATTTCCAAAACCTTTTGAAACGACGAAACATTTGCTATCACAAAAATAATAATAATAATAATAATAATAATTAATAATAATTAATAATAATAATATTAATAATAATAATATTAATAATAATAATAATCATAAAAAATAATCATAAAAAATAAAAAATTAATAAACAAAAAAAACAATAATAATAATCAGACAGCTGAAAACGGCTTTCCAATAATGGGTCAATGAATAACGACAAAAAAAAAAAAGAGAAACTTTCAGCTAACCTTTTATAGGTGAAAACTAATGGTGTGATAGCAGATATGATGGTAAGTAATTGAGTAAATACTCGAAATAAGTCAGTCAGAATACATGCAGCATATAAATTTAAAGTGAACAATCGGAACGCATCACGATTCACCTTCATCAGTGAGACGTATACGACAAATACGTCAAGAACAAGGCGTAACAAAATTGGACAAATCTTTAACACATCAATCCACGTAAAAGTCCACGACGAAATAGAAATATTGAAAGGATGAGCCCTGACTTCGCCCATATCTCCTTAATTAATTAGATCATACGTAAAGTGCTGTATCATCTTTTAAGCGATCAAGAAAGAATACAAATGTATGCGAAAGAACCGTAAAAGGGTGAACAAGCTTCAAGACAATTTCGCATGCCGCCACTTGAAGTTTTTCGTTCTAAATCCGTCTTTCTAAAAAAAAACGCTATTTTTGCCCCATTTATCTTTTAGTAGTTTGCTGATCCCTCTCGGTTCATGGACCTGTGTTCCTTCTTAGCCATTTCAATCGTGATGGGTGTAGGCCCTTATGAGGCAGCGCACCAAAAGGATTGACAGCAGGGTTGAAGGTGAAAGCGGGAGTATCCTTGTAGCAGTCTACGAAAGCCGGCGATTCGCACTAAAAAAACTCTTCCCGACAGATGAAACTCGGCATCCGAACCCCCAAAAGACGGTTACTCTCTTGTTGAGAATATAGCATTCAAATGCCAACGAAATGAGGCTTTATTCAAAACTGTTTACAGTTAGCCAAAAACTTTGTGTCCTTGTTCGGAGATGTTCTTGTTCAAACCAGCAAGATATTGTCATCAAAATCATGCTTAATTCCATAAATATTCAAATCATTTTTTGAATATTTAAGACGGTTACTCTCTCGTTATGACGGTTACTATATATACATATATATATATGATATAGCTAGTTATTCTGTTTTTCTCATTGCGCTTCCGAATCATAAACAGAAGTTCTGCTCTCGTTTCGAACAGTTTTCTTTGAAGAAAAAAGTTTAAAGTCATTTTTCGACCAAATTTTAAGTCGCTTATTTTTCATTTCCACGTACCGACACAGTAAGCTATTCTTCAAAAAATTTTCGATTTACTGCCGACGGCAAATTGCTTTTCCATTTGAATGTCGGAAATGGCAAAAGTCAGCCATTTAAATTTGCCATTTCGTTTACTGTGAACGGAAGGTGTCCGTTGCATGATGACGGAACGTTTTTTTTGTTTTTGACAATTTTCAAACTGGCCGATCGGAAGGACGCATGTTGCGTTTAAAAGTACTCAAATCGGCAATCAACTTCACCGCTCAAATTGGAATGGAACGAAAATGTGTTGAATGTTTGATTTGATTATTTATATATTGAATCAATCATAAACTAAATTTTGATAAGCAAAAGATAAGTGATAATGAGTTTCGAGTTGAGAATAGTCGTCTGCTCCCTTTTGTCTTCATCTCATACTAATTTAAAGTCGTTTATAGTAAAATCATTGGATGTACAACTCTTCTAACTTCAGCAAAATGTATAGTAGGCACGCATTGATTGTTACGAGTGAAAGCCGAGTCACATTGATCGAGTAAGAAATCGGGATAAATCAGGATCGATCGATCGATCGCTCGACTAGAAACCAAACAAATCATTATCTAACAAATATGATATAACCAATAATACAAGACATCATCACAAGTCGATTGCTCGATATTAACGAGTGAATCTGCTTAAATTGTTGCAAAAGGCGGCCAACTAATTACGATTCTATTCAATTCAATATAACGTCGAAGTGCGTAGTAGTAGATGAAGTATCTTTGATTAAATAAGGCAATACAAAGAATGTTAACGAAAAACATAAGCATATATGGCATCATATTTGGAAGAGAATCAGGACGAGTAACGTTTACTTGTTAACTTGCAGAGTACAGTGTTCATTAATTGGTACCACCTGAACACCATTCTTAACTAATTTTTTCCACTTGTGCATTAATCTCGACATGATTCTCATTGAAACACACACATCAAGCATCATACCATATGCGATATTTGAATTTGCATATAGCAATCACCTCGCATGAAAATTCGATTTATCAATATAACTAAAAACAAAAAAGTCAACCCTGAGCGATAGATTGGCGAGATTTTAGTACACTTACTTATAGTTGCGTATCTTAAACGAACAACTGGAATCCATAGAAAACAATATTTAATCGGAGTGCATATCATAGATATGTGAAATTTTCAGTAAAAATATGGCTGAGACGTTTCAGAATGATGCCTCCGTAGAGATAAGAAAATTAGCAAGTCTCATAACTACTACCAACTCGTGGATATATCACACTCTGATGAAGGACAGAGATCATTGCTTAAAGCTGGCGTATGGACAGCTTCACAATGAAGAGATCGAGATGGACTTGAGGAAAAACTACGAACCTAGCGATGGGTCCACAACTGAATTACGAAAGGAAAGAACTAAGGTAAAGACTCAAAAACTGCGAAGACAAATCCTGAAAGTTTCATCTCATTTAAAGCGCTCACATCACGTCTTCCTCTCAATTCCAAAATCATGGTGCGGTACGACTCCGAAAACGACGACTACCTCCAGCCTGGATAACCGATAAAAGAACAGAGCATATGTCTCTGCAGCACACAGACCGTGGGCGAACGTACGATTGTCTCGCACAAAAGCAGACTAACAAGGCAGCTGGGCTACACTGCGTAATCAACGAAATGCGAAAAAGAAAAAAAAACAGCAAAAATTTCTGTAACTACAAAACGTCATCCATTTCTTTAGCAAAACCATTGCAAATATCAATTATCCAGAAAGTTGAAGGGAACCGACATTTACAGCGCTGTGCAAGAGAAGTGCCAATGAGAGTATTGTTCAACGATCATCCGATCAACCTATTATCCTGCGCCTAAAGACTTTTTGATTGGCATATTCACAATGGATGTTTAACATAATCGGTTGATAACATCGATAATATCGATGATATCGACATTATCGATAATATCAATATCATCGAGGATATCACAGTTTAGTTAGCACAGATAAGGAAGCAAAAAGTTCAAATTTGAAAATAAATTTGCCATACAATGAATGTTATTCAATGATCGCTTAAATGGATTCCACAACAGGAGAAGGGTTATTCCACGATATCATGAGGAAGGGCCTTTTCGATATTTCAAGGCCACAATAAAATACTGTACTTGTTACGATACTAATTTATTTCCTATTCAAAGGAAATGGTCGACAATCTTTTTAAAGTGACATCACTTTTGTTTAGAATTCAAAGATACGAAATTTGTGTAACGCTAACAAAATGATGCCAAATAAGCCAATGATGCCAAATGATGCCAAATAAGTTTAAAAAATGAAATATATTTAGTACAAATAGGTGAAATCTTCAGCTGCCAATTAAGGGGGTCGTACCCATTTTATTTCGCATAATTCGCGTTCCTTGTCTAACAGAAGATTAGCGTTACTTTTTCACAGTGACATACAACACTACAACATTTGAGGGCTAACGTTGTCGTTCTATTTGTTTGCACACATATGCGCTTTGGCAACCGCAAATTGTAAACCTCTTCATGTTGGCTGCATCTCCATTCTTATATATGCTTGTCTGTCGGTTTATCTGTCTGTCTTTTTGTCTGGTATATATTGGTATGTGATATGTTTTGGTATGTGTAGATTGGGAACGTCCGTTAAAATCTGGTGCGTATACTGTAAGCCCTTTGCTCCTGCTGTAAATTTGTGAACCCCATGCAGCGTATCAACTACACGTACATTTGTAGATATTGCAAACGCACCTCACTGTCGCGAACAATCGAGAAATCAATGCGGAAGGAACACATGTCGCCAGCCAGTCGCTGACCAACGGTGTCATGCAGCACCACCACAACAGCTATCTTTGGCAACTAATCGAGAAGGCACATTCACAGCTTATTCGTCCGACAACGGGCGTTGCAGCTGCCTCTAACCTGTGCTCCACAGTCAATCAGGTCCGTTCATTCTTCGTTTACAGGCTTAGATCTGTTCAGATGGCTTTTCCAATTTCTTGTTTTCTATTGCACTTATGTTTGTCGACACTCACATATAATGTGGGTCTCATCACAACGATCGGATGCCTGGCTTTCTTGTTGCCGCCAAATTGTCGCCGCCTTTTACGTCATTGCACCAGCGCTATTATTTTAGTGTGCTCTTAGCCGCGGAGGTTTAGGGGCGCAAAGGGGCCGCGCTCTCGACCATGCAGCGCTGTCATGGAGCCTCAGTTCCATGAGAGTACTTAATTGTCTATATTCGTCGTTCCGGAAAGAAATCTGCCATCTCAGCATCGATTACCTCACTTATTTTGTCATAATCAAGTTCGACTTTGTCGTGATCACTTTTGACTATACGCTATCTTTGCGTCCATTTAACAGTTGGGATCAAACATGTGACGAAGCCTGCAGCAGCACTCAGTCCAAATTGAGACTCAAATCGGAAACGATGGACAACCGAAAAAGGGGCGAGTGGACGAGTCTAGAAACGTACGATATGAAATCTCTACAACTGTTCGAAATACGATCAAAACGAGAGACGCTTATTGCCTCGCGGACTTCCACTTTTCGCAACTTACCCGAAAACATATCACAATACATAGGCTGATCTATTCCGCATTTTGTTCAAAATACATGTGATGAGCGCTCATTAGTTGCTATCGTATTGCGTTTCTTTAGACGATGACTCTTCGTAATACGGAATCACTGTATTGAATCTCATCCTTCGATCATTTTTACGAGGATGTTACGAAATAAAACCACCGCCTCCTATTATCGACGCGACTCCTCGGGATGCAAATGGGAACAGAAATGACTAATTGCCTAGATAAATAAAAAGCGATCAACACCAAAAATAAGATTACATTCTTTTATATTCTTTTTCGCTATATTTCCTGCATACAGATTAGGCATAGCAAATGAAGACAAGCAATAAGAAACAATGAGCACCTTCGTCTTCATCTTTAAGTTGTTCTCGCTTCCCAATAAACGTTCGCTTCATCATTAGCAAAATCCCTCTGATGGTAATTGTTTTTCAATCCCCTTCATTATGTCACCTTTTTCTACAAGTGACGTATGCGCCATTACGTACATTCTATCTAATGAGCCACTTTTCTTTTGAAGTGTCTTTAACATTCTTCTACATTGTTAAGAGTTCGTTACTGAATTATTGTTATCTTTTGCCCGCAGTCATACACAATCAGTGAAGACAAATGATATGACAAGCGATTGCAAAGCATTTCGATTGTGGTTATCGCAACAAATACCTACACGAATCCCCTTCGATTTTATTTCATTATCAAAATACGTATAGCCTACTGGACTTACCATGGGAGAATTTTACTGAATACGCCAAGTTTTTTAGGTGCTAGGAAAGTAATGCATACAGTAGGAAATCATTATAGCTATTCTTAGGTGATTCATTGAATGGATTTTGCTTTAAAGCCTTAAAAAAATAAAACTCATCTTTGGAGAATTGAAAACGACGACCTGAAAACTGTGGTTCTTGTGAAAAGCAAACGCAGTTTATACTTTGACAAATTTGAATTTGCAAAGTGTATTATGGTGACATCATATCCGTGCATATGTCGATCGGTCTGCATATTCAAAATTTTCGACTCATGAACAGTTATGAAATTACGTAACTATAATCACCATCTAACGTCACCAACTACATCCAATTTAAAGCCAATTCAATGACCTTGGGGAGTAGCTAAAATGAAGCGAGAAAATTGTAGGCATTTTGAGATCAGCAAAGTTGCCATTTCCATCAGTACGGTCGCAGAAAAACGGATCTGCAAGGAGATTCGTATGAGCTGTTAAGTCAAATGAATAAGAGCTTTCATTTGTTGCTAAACTGCAACATATTGTCAGCTCCTGGGACGTGTTAACACCAACCGGGTGCTTATAATAAGCTGACATGAGGGAATTCGTTTTCGTTCGAGAACTTCCATGTCTTTTTTTTCGTGTAATTGAACGTGAACTGTAAAACTTTGTTTCTTGTTCGAAGTACTTTTTGCTCGAAGTAGTCTGAACTATACTCGAAGTCGAAGATGTGGAGAGAAAGAAATTTTGATTAGTCAGCCGTGAATAACACAGTGAATGACACAAGCGAATAACACAAGTGATCAGTGAATAACACAAAGACGTAAAAATCCGGAGAGCTAGCTGCTTGTGCTTTCGAATAAGCCGACGGGAAGAGAGATTGTGATATGTGATACCGTTCCGTTGTACTATATATCTCTTATGCTTTGCTAATTAGCGCAGAATCAATTCCAACCCATTCAAAAGTATGGCAACGGTACTCAACCCTACGGTCACAGATAATGATATCGTCGGGGTTTTATTTGCACAGACACTCATGAATAGAATCAGGAAAAACTAGCAGAGCGAGCTTTCAGATAGAAAAAAAGATGAAATTTTGATCTTTTAAACTTCTCAATCAATGAAGCGGAATGAGCCAAAAATTGGTTTAAAACCAGTAAAGCGAGATGAAATATTTTCATATAAACGAGGATGGTTCATGATGGATAAGGGAAATAAGTAAGACATTACATCTAATTTTAGTTTAATTTTTGGGTGAGCAGAATTGCCATAGTTTATTTTGAATCATTTTTATCGTGTCGTTCGAAAATATTCGACGAACAGAGCGAACAGAAGAAAAATTTTAAAAATAAATGGACGTAGCGAGCCCAATTTGCTTTAAAATTTCAGAAAATTTCAAAGCCGAAACAAGAAATCGAACTGAGAATCGCTAAACTGAAGCGACTATGGCAAACCGGAATTTGAACATCGACAATAAAGCATTCATCCAGCCTGGAATAGAATTGTAGAGGTTGTCAGTATTTCAGTCGCATTACAGATTTAGCGAAAGCATTACATTGCTGTTGTTTAGAATGTTAGAGAAATCATACTAGATAGAAGTCCGAAATGCACAACTAACTTCATACTCAACTTCAACTAATATCCGCATTAGTTAGAAGCACCGCAAATTTAAGTGCTAATGAAAATGCAACTGAATGATATTTCAAAATTATATATATGATTTCACAGAATTATTCGCAGCTTAAATCTAAATTCATTTAAATGATTAGTAACCTCCTATGTCTTATATATACATATACATATATATATATATGTATATATTACATATATATACATATATATACATATATATGTATATATATGTATATATATGTATATGTATATATATATACATATATACAAACAGAATTCTTGAACGAAGCAACACAATTCAGGATCTGTCTCGTTGTAACGCTGCTGTACAATTATGCTCGAGAGTGTTATGCTCGAGAGTGTTAATCAGCTACAGCAAAGATAAAGAAAACGCGCCTATTCGCTGCACCAGATTATAGCACAAGCTACAAAAAGACTGGTTGCATTTCTCGATAATTCACGAAATGCTTACGTAATTTAAGCAAAATGAAAAGACAACAAAGAACAATTTCCGAACAAAGACAACAAGTGGGCGATGTGAGACAGTAACAACGACGAATTAGAGGCGATTTTTTGAAGAATTTCGATAACAAAAAGACGATAATAAGACAAGAAAAAACTAATTGTAAAGATAAGTCCACTTTTTTCGAATTCAAATGATCGTTTAAAAGTTATAAATTAAGTCAGATAGTTTTCTGAAATATATATTAGCCATATGAATCAGTTTATTACAGCATACTTCATCATTCCAGACAAAAGTAACTGGTCAAACGAAAGATACTCATTAAATATTTTTTGTTAAGAAAATTAAGGTGAAAATTTAGGAAGTGAAAATCTTCTTTGACATATTCCTTAAGCGATTTAATGACTATCCCCATCGGAAAACTGCACTTTTGAGAGATTGATCAGTGATTTTTTGCAGTGACGTTTATCGCATCTTTTTTGAAAAGAGTTCTTACATCACGAAAATTTCTTCGATGAAAGCATCAGATATCTCCACATCCTTCATATTTTCATAGCTTGTCACTATCGTTTATGTTTTCGTACTACCCACTAGAGAGTTTTCTGATTTTTTTCCTCGGCTTAGCACTCACGTTACTGTAATGTCAAGGTTACTGTAATGAAGGAACACGGATTGGTAATTAGTAAAGTGGAGAAAACACCAAGAAGTAAGTTGCTCCGTCGAGAATTTTGTACAAGGGTCCGTCGCGGAAAGGAAAAAAACGTAAGATAACGCTAACAGAACTTCGTAAGGAGTTTGTAAGAACAGAGTCATGTTGAGTAGTGTGGATCATGTGTGCATACGTATCGTTGAGCAAACAAAATCTCTGAGATTTTCAAGATAAGGCTTTCAAAGAGACGCGATCGAAGTAAGCCGAAAATGCAACGCATCTGCCATACTCGTATCATCTAGATCAAAAACTAAATCACTGCTTCTTACTTACGACAAAGTCATTAGCATCGTAACTTCGCAGTTTTCGGTTCATTTGCTTATGAAATTTATGAATTCAGGCAAAGAATATTTCAAATTTTAATTTGCATTTATAAACTGACTCATGCAATTATTTCAGAGCTCCCAAGCAGTTTTTCGTACTAGAAAAAGAAACTCTTATTTAGTAAAGCGAAACCAAACCAATTTGGTAATGAGCAGAATTGCCTACTAACTCTTTTCGAATTAAGTGTCATAAGGGCACTGATCTAATCTTTAAAAAAAAATTGTTAAATTTTTTCAGTGTTGGGAGACGACAAAAGTAACGCTTAAGCTTTATAGATACAATTGAAGGACTGATGAGATCAGAGTCAAGTTTTTCTAAATCTCATAGCATTAATGAAGGTCTTTTGGTGAGCCTTTTTTTTTAAAATGTGATTAAAGCGGTGTTTTAATATGAAGAAACAAACCGCACTTGAACTGATTAGTGATAATTGATTTTTTTATAATTAAAAGCAGAGCGAATCGAGAAAACAATTGATTCTCGCTGGTTGAGTGACCAACTGAAAGAGTAATTTGAAAAGAATTCGTTCAAATAAACGAGAATAAGGATATGAATCGATAATGAAGATAACTAATTAATAAAGATTTATGTTTAAATCGATCATAATAAAGCTAGAAATACTGGAACCAACATTTCTATCAATCGTTTCAATTAAAATACGATTGATTATCGATAAAAAAACATATGATAATGATAAGATAACGCTCATTTAATTTGCCTTAAAGCGCAAATCTCTGACAAACTATCGAATGAAATCTCTCTCGCTTTTTTGATCATTGCTTTTCATTTATTTGACTATGGTTCGATATGGCAAAACTAATAAATATATATTTTAGTTTCTACTCCATTAGATTGATGTTTCTGTGTTTAACGTTCAACATGACGATGACAAGCGTTCTGAGCGTTCTAAGAGGACTTCAATGCCATTCATTGCCCATATACTTATACATACTTAAGTTAAGCTTAAGCGGTCTTAAGCGGTCCATATACTTAAGCTCAACCACTGTACGCTCCACTAAGCAGTTAATCATCCTTTCGATTTATATCACAAACGGTCTCAACAACAAAAGATTTGATCAACAAGTTCATCATTACCTTGGCAATAAGTGCATACAGATTCGCTTCAGATATTTCAATTGGAGTCATAGTCAAAATTTGGTTATGAGTGCCAAATTTATATGAAAAGAAGTGCAAGACACAGAAAAGTTCTGTATCCTATAAGGTCTCTAACTTTTATGATAATTTTAAAATGGCAAACAAACGTGGTGTGCTACGGTAACTATGGAGTAAAGTGAATTCTGAAAATCGGTTTCGATCGTGTATCACCGATCATCGATTGCGTGTCATCGATCATAGATCATGTGTCATCGATCGTGTAAATATCCAAAGGAAAATAACTGTAAATTAAGTAATAAACTATGCGTAAGAGATGACCTTATGAATAGCGCAATTAGACGCTGAATTCCTGAACGCCTCGTCTGACCTGCGTCAACGATTTGTCGCGACATCTTTATATATCATCCTTCATTCGTTTTTCTAGAAATGTTTCCATAACAATTATGTTGTATGTTAAACGAGGTGCCCACGAAGCCAATAATTAGGTGCCCATGAAATTAATAGAGACAGCAAAATGAATACCTCAGAAAAAGAAAAGAAAACCACCAGTAATTCAAAGGCACTGATGAGAGGAAAACGAGCGAAGGACGTGAATTTGAAATGAACACATCCATAAAACGCACAAGATGAACAGCTCTCTCAATGAGCAACTGAGAAAGGTTGGCGAGAAAAAAAAAAACGGGATAATGAAAAATTAACGTAATGTGGTTGAACGATTTTAGATTATGAGAGAAAAATGCGAATGATTCTACATCGCTTGGAGAAGCTAGAATAAATTGCACGATAAGTAACGGTCATTTTATCACTGATTTTGGTGATCCTTGAATGATCGCTCTTCTAAAAGAATTGAAAGTTAAAATGAAATAAAGTGACAAATTATTTTAATTTTTTAAATCCAATTTCAATGACGAAACTCTCCCATTGGCACATTTATCATGTAAAAAACCGCGGTGATTACATCCAAGATCGAGAATACTATGCGAAGTATGCCATGCTTGATTGCTTTGATCAACTGAGCAGCCACAATTGATTACTCACTGTGACAATTTAAAGAAGCATTTTTGCACAAACGGCGTAAAGAAAGCAGCATCAAACGTAGCACTTTCACAGTCTTAAGGTAATCTGGATTACCTTAACACCATAATTAATAAACTAATTAATACCCTTATTAATTAATTAATACCCTAACTAAACTAATTAATACCCTAACTAAACTAATTAGTACCCTAATTAAGGTGATCACAATGATCTACACGAATAGCTTTCAAAGAAAATCGATTCGCGCTTCAATTTTCCGCATTTTTTTTGTGCATTTTTAAAATCTGTTTTTACGCAACTTAACCCCTCGTAATGATTACAATTCATCAGCCACTAAAATAAACGAATTAAAGCATATAAAAATAAGGAAGATGCGATCACAATTTCGTGAACTCTTTATCATGCAAAAAGGAAGGGGATTGATGATTATTTGCGAGAGAGTTTTCAAAAATAACCTAGAAAATACAATGCATTAACTGTGTGAAATTCAATAAATATTCCATTCATAAATTAGAAGAATTCTACTGGAACACTAATACCTCTCAAGAACTTCATATGAATTTCAAATGAAAATGAGAGCGCTTGTTGAATTTTACGGAAGATGTATGAAATGGGATGTTAAGCAGCGAAAATGAAATGCAAGAATATACTTATATTGTTGAGATGGTTATAGCAATGTCGAAAAGATTCCAATGAATCAACATTGTTAGAGGTGAAAAACTGTAATATAAGACTTGATCATGCATGTTTCGGGGATCAAAGTACTGGTTGATAAAGTGAAATGTTGTCGAGTAAAACTAAATTGTAGAATAAAAACAACTTCTTTTTTATTCTGGTGTATAAAGTATACAAGGATTGCATATTGTTGTGATGAGCACAACAGCGTCGGTAGTACATATCATCTGTTGTTGAAAGAGCGATTTATTTGCAATACGACCGCTTAGAAGCTGTGGCACTCGACTGTGTGCTTAGCGGTAGAGTATTGTGTAAAACCTATGACTTCTCTTCCCA
>JPKZ01002886.1:0-16263 GCA_000803305.1 Toxocara canis | reverse complement strand
TCCCTTCAGTACCGTGATTATGGCTCAACGAGCCGAAACATCATTATCAACCTACTACGCCATCTCGTCCCCATACATTCTATCTTGCTCCCGTTAAACCTCGTTTGGCAATTTCAATGATCACCTTGATCACCTTGATCCGACTCGCCCTCGCGGCATTCTCCAACCGCGCAAGTCGACTTCGCTCCAACTCTTCCGGTCCTGTGCACGCTGCATCCATCGCTGACCAAACAGCTTCACCACTGGGTCGGCTCACCTCGTTTTTGGCCTACCCCGACGCCTCTTCCGGTCAAGCGGGTCCCAATATGTGAGCCAAGAGGTCCATCTACTGTCTCTTATACGTGCTACATGACCGGCCCATTCTCGTTTGCGTTTGTAGATTTCCTGGACGACATCAGTGAAACCAGTACGTCGTCGAATTTCGTCAGAAGTGACATGATCACGAAGTGATATTTGACATATTCTGCGTTCCACCCTCTGCGTTACACTTGGCTTATTCTCAACAGTTTTGGTTACCGGCCAACATTCGGCACCATACAACAATTTCAATGATCACTTTATTCGAAACTCCCGCATTTTGCCTAGCAAAAAATCTTGCAGCTTCATATTGGACATGCAAAACCAGTTTTACAAGCTCTTTGGTTAAACTTGGATTGTTCGGATTTGCTGGTCTTGTTGGTCGGTGACAGATGGAAGGGGGGGGGGGTTGTATTCAGTAATGTTTTGTCTAACTCTTGTAATTGTCAGCGTTTGGTATGAGGGTTTGTGTGCTTATTCATTTGTTTGCATAATGAACTCTACGATTTTTATGTATGTTAGTGAATTTGCATGTTCGTTTGTCTGTCTGTCTGCCTGTCTGTCTGATAGTTTCGATCCAGGATCGGCTCAAGAAGCTGTTTAGCAAACGTGATCCACATCGTAAAATAAAATTATACCGTGCACCAATTTCATTTTGGTTCGTTCGCCGATTTCAGGGAAGTTATAGCCAAATTAACGTTCTAAATACTTCGAATACACATCCCTAGGTATTCGGGTCGCACAAAGTGAATTCGGGTCAGAGAACTGTTAAGAGCAGCTGGGTCAGCAAAGGAAATGAACTTTCGTCATTCAGAAGTGATTTCATCTGTAAACTTCTACAAGCTTATGAAACCGTTTGATTTGTTGGTTGAGTCGTCTAAGTGCTGATCGTTTCCTCTACGCCTTTACACTTATTTCTTCTCGTTGTTCACTTTGCTGATTCCTTGATAGAATGTGGAATGGTCTGTATAGTCTGTTATGCCATCTCAGAATCGTTGTAGTTCGTTCTCAAAGACATTTTCGTTCAATTTCTAATTTGAGTAAACGTAAATGTGATAGTGCTAGAGGCAGAGCAGTCTTCTAACCGATCGGTCCGTGACCTCTCGCAACGGTCCATATGCTCCGTCTGTAGGTCACGCATCAGCTTATTAAGTTTGCTGTGTCGTAATTCCGTTGTTTCGACTCTCATTAGTAAGGGTTCATGTTTCTACGTATCCGATAATGTTCTAACTGAGGTTGTGCAGATGTTGTCCCGGACATACTACCAACGCTTCCGAAGCGCAACACCGCTAATCGCCTCACACTGCAAAAGGTTTGTTTTTTTTTGCAAGTCTTCGTTTTCGGCTATGCTAGCTGGGAGGAGATGATTGTTATGGTGGTGGCAGAGGAGCATAAATTCACGACGGAGGCGTGTGGCGTTCATCAGCGCCTCATACACCCCAGTTTCAGGCAACGCGTACGCTGCACTGTAAGCTTTCGTTCAACTCAACGTTTATAATAAATAATGTTGCCCTTCGTCTCCCTTCGTTCCTGTGAGTGCACAAGCTATGTCCCAATCACCGTAGCGCACACATGAGCTCGTAAGTTAAAATGATATCTCAGTGGGTGAGCGTAAGTGAAGGAATTATGGTGGAGGGCGGGGACGGGGAGAGAGGGGGTTAGAAGGGAACATAACTCAGAAATCCTTTCAGACAGTTCATTTTTGCTCAGACGGTTGAAATCCTGAAAAAAAGTTCTCGCGTTTGCGAAGCCTGGTAGTATTTTCGGCGGTTTCTTAGCGAAGGCAGTGTTACAGGCGTTGGTATGCAACGCACAATAAGGACCCGTCGTCCCATTTCGCTACAGCAACAGCACAACCGCTAAAAGTTGACGTGAGTTTTGCTTCATCGTTTACTCATTTACAGCTTTTATTATTACCACTATCGTACAGCTTAGGCTTTATTCTTATTGGAAACCAATCGCCATGTAAAGCGCATGTTGTTTATATGAGAGGCTGAGATGCATAGGAATAAGCGTGTATGAAAGAGGTGCGAAGCATTTATGTGGTCATCACATATTTGATCCTGTTTTAAGTTTCCAATTAAGGTTATCGTTCGACTTGAGATTCTTTTTTTAGCGAGATGTTCAAAGTAACATTTTACTACTGTATGGGCAGCTAATAGTGGAAAGCGTCGGTTCGTTCGTTTAGTTGATGCATGCGGGGTATTGTTTTGTTTGAATACTGCTGAAAAGAATGCTAATTGTTTGTTTGCGACGAGGGGATGGTGACGAATGTTTGTTTAAATAGTTTTTAGAAATGATGAAACGAAATTCTGCAGACATACTGGACAACACTTTATTATTGTTACCACAGCTGTAAACATACAGTTCCACTAAATTTACAACGTTCATGAATGTAAAATTTGTCAAAGTGTAGCTGTGCGTAGTAAATTGCCTAGTATATGCGTGTTTATGCTTATTCATTCATGTGTATGTTTGATGTTTTCGGTTGAGTCAACTTGAGAATCAGTGAAGTTCGGGTTATGGAATTTGATAGAAATATTCAACACTCAGAGCCACATCTTATTCTTGTGAAAGCAAATGCGCTGAAGTTACTTGTGCACTCAAAAATGCTGGAAACTTTTCATGCGTTTTGCAACCTTATACCAAATAAACGCACTTTCGTGCGCGTTGTTGGCGCGATATGCGCTTCGTCGGCTTATCTGTCATGACAGCCGGGTTGGGAAACTGGTAACCAATGGAGAAAATCTAAACTTGTACCAACACATCCCTTAAAAAATCTGTTTTTTGCAACTCGTCAGGTCGGTCGTATAATGCCTCTGAGCGGGTGCAGATCTCTCTGATGATTGATGAATTGGTTTGAAATTTGGGGCTGCAAGTCTTCCTAACATATAGATTACACCTATAAAATTTCGCAGTTATTTTTGTTCAGTACGGAAGTGCTGGCGAGTCGTATAGTGGTTTAAAGCATGCTTGGAGAAGAGCTGCTTATAGACACCATGAGAATTAGCACCTTAACGAAAATCAATTATTATTACGTAAGAGTTGCTGTGAAAATCACGAATGACGGAATACGGAGTCAATTTTGGAAATGTGAGCAGTTGAGCGCTTCTAGTTTTGCTTAGATAGAATTTGTGCATTTAAGCGAAGCGTCGATATCAATCAGATTCCACTAACCGAATCGATTCCGGGCCTTTCGAAGGCCGCGTACGCTGATCATGCCCACATAGAACCATTCGATACGAAATTGACTATACTGGATAGCGGTTTAAGAGTGGCATCTGAGCCGCATTATGGGCAGTATTGCACAATTGGAGGTTTGACCATTTCTTTGTTTAATCGTTACTCATATTGACCGTCGGTTTTGCACTTTTCTTATTCTTTTATTTTGCACTCCAAATCTTTGACTGAAAATTCTCAGATGGCGCCCGCAGCGCTTTTGCTTTTTTTTCTGTTCAGCTGTTTCGAATGAATTAAGCGCATAATTTTTTGTATTGAATTTTTTTTTTGACAGATACGCTCATGATTAGGCCGCACTACCGTTTCTAGTTAAGAATGGAAGGGAGAGAGAGAAGAAGAGTGGAGTAGGGGTGATGGGAGAGGAACGGAGAGGGGGTAGTCAAAAAAAATGCAGGAAGTTTACGTCCGTCGCAGAAAATGATGTCATTGTACTACTTTTTTTGTGATGAGTAACCTTTCGTATTAAACAATGTGAATGCATTACTCTTTTTCGTAGAGTAGTGACGTTCATATCACTATACAATCTTTTTTGGTATGGCTACCTTACTGCGTTTGTTTCCTTATAAAACAATTTGAATGCTGTACTGTTTCTTCCGCAAATTTCGTCTTTCCAAGAATATTATTCTCTACCATGTGCGTTGCAGTTCATTGCAAAAAAATATAACTATTTTTTGATGCTGTGATTTCACTGCCTACGGATGGTGTATGCAGGCGCTACCAACAGCTTGTCAATGAATTGTTTTTATGGATTACGCTTCCATAAGGAAATTATTTAATAATTCTTAGTACTACACCATAATAGGGACCGCTGGGGGAGAATTCATGGCAGAGAGGGAAGGGTTAATAACTATAGACCACTTCAGGTAGTTTTTGGAGGAAGGAGGTAATAACAAAGTGATTTCTTCCCTTTTTTCCTTCTTTCTCTTCGCATAGGAAGTAAGGGTCTCTCGACTCCTTCCCATCCTCCTCTTGCTTCCATCTTTTCTGCGACGGCTACTGTTGCACCAATAAATAACACTTCAGCGTTATTGATGAACGAACAGTTCTTCATATTTTCTAGTGTTATACACGTTTTGCAGTTTCAATAGACTCTGGCAGTCGTTATGAAGTCGGATATCCGTCGGGTACTTCGCATTTCATCGAAAAACTCGCCTTCTCTGTAAGTTATAATTCATTGGTCATTGTACAGTGTTAATGTAACAGCTGTTACTAGTTACGTGCGCTATTGTGACCTCTCTCTTTTCTTCGTCACATCTGTTACGAGTTGTTAAGGGACGCTGTGCTTGTCCAGAAGTACGCAGTAATTGTCGAGATCTTGATCCTTATCAGTCCGATAGTTATCTAAAGAACTAGCCGTTATCAGAAATAATTGTTGGGATGAATCAGTCTGTGCTAGTGGTGGTTCAGTTATTAGTCACGGTCACTTCTCCTATTTAAAAAATAAAATAAATATTGAGAGAAGGGCGAACGAGAAAATAATTGCTACGAGGGAAAATGAGATCGCAAACTGATGCAGCACTGAAAGCTGTTACGTTACGAAATTTGACACTTCGAAGAGGGAATAGGTCCCTCCCTATATGCTTCATTATAGACGTGTTATTTCTGGACATCTGTAATGACATTCAATAATTGAAACTTTATTGCCGAAATTAGCGTGAATGATCAATCGTCATTGCGGTTTTGTATTTAGTTTTATTGTTTTTTATTGTGTTTTTTACTAGTAGTTCTATATTTGAATGTTGTGAGAGAATGTTCGATGTTAAGTCGACGTCGTCATACGCATCGAAGGAGGAATTGTTCTCAATACTGGAGGCCGAAGGAGCCCTTATAGATTGTCAGTCGACTAAGGACACATTTATTTATGCTGCTTCTTGCCATGTGAACGGCGTGAAGGATGTTCTTGCGGTAATTGCCGATGCTGTTCATCGCCCTCTTATCACGCCACAAGAGGTCGACTTTTACTTATCGAATTCTGCTTTATTGAAATCGGGAAGGGGAGGGGAAGGGGGCGGTATAGTTTAGAAGAGAGTGGAAGCTTTTGGAAGCGGCCTCATCGCAAACAATGTTTAGGTGCGTTTGTTATGCTTGATTTTGTTAGTTTTTGTTTTTGTTTCTTTAAATCTATTTGGGATTGCTGGTTATGTCTTATGGAATCGCATTTTGCACGAAAAACGCAAAAGCTTAGCTTTCAATCATAAAATTGGTTTGCCTCACTCACTTTCAAAAATCTCTGGTTATTAAACTTGCTGCGCTGCAGTTTTTTTATTGTGTTTTTTACTAGTAGTTCTATATTTGAATGTTGTGAGAGAATGTTCGATGTTAAGTCGACGTCGTCATACGCATCGAAGGAGGAATTGTTCTCAATACTGGAGGCCGAAGGAGCCCTTATAGATTGTCAGTCGACTAAGGACACATTTATTTATGCTGCTTCTTGCCATGTGAACGGCGTGAAGGATGTTCTTGCGGTAATTGCCGATGCTGTTCATCGCCCTCTTATCACGCCACAAGAGGTCGACTTTTACTTATCGAATTCTGCTTTATTGAAATCGGGAAGGGGAGGGGAAGGGGGTAGTTTAGTTTAGAAGAGAGTGGAAGCTTTTGGAAGCGGCCTCATCGCAAACAATGTTTAGTTGCGTTTGTTATGCTTGATTTTGTTTTTTTTTTTGTTTCTTTAAATCTGTTTGGGATTGCTGGTTATGTCTTATGGAATCGCATTTTGCACGAAAAACGCAAAAGCTTAGCTTTCAATCATAAAATTGGTTTGCCTCACTCACTTTCAAAAATCTCTGGTTATTAAACTTGCTGCTGCTGCAGTTTCGCAGCAATTGTCTATGAACGGTTTTTAGTACGTGAGAAGACTTAAATATTGGAGCTGATTGCATGCCTCAAGTATCCGCCAAGCCATACAATTCTTGATCTGAAAAAATTCGACCTATCATTATCGTTTCAATGTGTTTCGATTTCCAGTTGGACGACGCTAGATTGATAGTGAGATTCGAGAACGAGGATATGAGCTCGAAACCGGAATGTGAAGCATTGCTTACCGACTGGATTCATGAGGTTGACTCCTTTTTTATTTAGTTGTCATGGGTGTTTTTCTGATTGAGGGATCTTTATAGATTCCAGTAAACCAGAACTACTTTGATGAAGAGATATGATAAAATCTTAATATTATTAGTCCTTACTGCATTTCTGTCCACTCGTTTAACGTCGACGTTGTTATGCCTCATTCGCATGCAGTATCGAAACGTAAACGATATTCCATTCAACATGATGGCGTACCGTAGAATCTGGACTGTAAACCATTGAAGTGATCAATCGTTGTATTTCCATTGCGCGCTGGGTATGTTGTACAGAGTCATCTTGGACAAAGACAATATGGGTAACCGTGATCTCCCCCATAAAGATATATGTCAAAAGCCGTTTGAATTTCCCACATTTTAATTCTTCAAGTATCTGCATTTCTGAGGTTTCTTAGGGCTGCCTCATCTGTTGTTCATAGAGTACTCAGAGAGTGTTGAACGTTCTTGAAAATTGTTCTTATTTGCAGGCTGCATTTAACGGGAATACGCTCGGCTTTTCGAAATACTGTCCATCGCAAAACGTTGACAAAATCCAACGAGAGCATCTGTTCACTTACATGAAGCAGTACCATTCACCAGATCGGATGGTTGTTGCAGGTATTATATAAATCTGAATGCTGTAATATTCTTTCAGAAGTGAATATTTTTTATAGATGAACGTCACAAAAATCCCTTTTGAATAGTTGTTGGTACTATTGACTTGCTTTTTTTTGTGAAGCGCATCGGATAAGATGGCTCTTTCTGTTTTACACTCTGTATACTGATGTTCAGGTGTTGGCGTTGATCACGAGGTGTTGGTAGATGCGGCACGGGAACTGTTCGATTCTTCAAAAACAGTATGGGCCAAGGATTCTTCCCTTTTGCTTCATAATGAACCACCCGTTGACAGATCTGCTGCCCAGTATACAGGAGGAGATAAACGAGTGAGTTGTTGTTTTTTTCGGATAGAGCATAGTTATTAGCATGGTGTCAGCTTAGATATCATGATAATCCTTTGATGAGTGAGGTTCCTCTCTGTCACGTGTTACATTATTTTAAGGCGTGAATCAAAAATATGTTGTGGTATAGCATTACTCAATACAGTTCTCTTATCGATCCTCAAATTTTGTTACACGTTGAGCTCGAAAAAAAAACTGAGCTAACAACCGCTGAACAATTCTCGAGAAAATCCTTTATTGTTTCCTTTCGTGCCTTTTTTTAAAAGAATTTATCCAATATCATTGGAAGAAACTACATTTGCTTGAATGTGAAGGTGCTGCGAATTATAGGTAGTGAAGGATTTGAGTAACATGGCATTGGGCCCATCTCCGTTCCCGAACCTGGCTCATTTTGTTCTCGGCTTCGAGAGCTGTGGCTACAAAGACGATGATTTCGTGGCGTTTTGTGTTCTGCAGTCTCTGATGGGTGGTGGCGGCAGTTTCAGTGCCGGTGGTCCAGGCAAGGGAATGTACACACGACTCTATGTCGATGTTCTGAATAGGTTTGATTTTTAATACATGATTGTGCAGCGGCGACTTTGCATTTAGTAAAGTGCGTGAAGAGTTTTTTTAAATTTTGTACTATCCGAGCATTTTTCTTGGCGCACTTTTATGGTGAGCTGGCCTAGGGGTCCATGCTTAACATATCTTGTTTTATAGTGGTGGTGACCGGTACTGGAAGTTATTAAAAGCTAATGATGGGAAACTTTTTACGCTAATAATAATTCATTTCCATAGGCAGTGGCATTAATGTCGTTCCCTTTTTTCCTACTTTTCTTATATGCGTTATTGGTCGCTTCTGGAAGGTGTTAAGAGCTATAAGCAGGTTATTAGCTGATTATCGTTTTCGGTGCTTACTGACGGTCAATGTAATGTTGCGTCTTCAGTGCTTCCCAGCCGCGACTTGTCTAGTGACTTAAACTTGGTCTGTGGCAGACATAGAGATGTTGAAGGGAATTGGGCGACTTTAGTTTGCTGCGACCCTTGTCCGTTTAAGTTTAAATAGACATTTTTGATGTCAAATGCTAGTAGTTTAGTAAAGTGACTGTAGTCGCGAATTTTTTTTTCGCGCAAAGTTCTGTTCGTGATTTCCCCATCCATCATTGCTTCCCCCTAAATTTTTTCTCCTTCAGCGATTGAATTTAGTGATATGAGTTCAGGTGCCACTGGATGTACAACGCAACGGCATTCAACCATGCATATGCGGATTCGGGTCTTTTCTGTATTCAGTCATCTAGTGATCCTTCGCAAGTAAGCATTATGCCCGTTCTATTTTTCTTGCTTTTGTTTTAATATAGCTCAGGAACCAGAAAGACGGAACATTTCAACTCCCGAACAGGTGTGTTGGATGGGGGCTTGTAGTTTTTATAGAAATCAGAGAAGGATGGGATCGGAATGACGGAAAGTAGAAGTTATGGATGGAGGAGAGAGGGGAAGTTAACACTTAAAATTTAGACCAAAAATTTTAGTCGCAACATTTCTTTCGTTCAGGTTCAAGCCATCAGTAGTTTCTTATGCGTAGACTTTCCCATAATCGATCCTTAAATTGACATTTGATAGCGCTGGTCTATTGCTATGACATTTGCTTTACAGCTTGGATAGACGATTTCTTTGCAGCTTTATGAGACGGTGCAGGTAATCGTTCAACAATTTCTGCTTTTGCCGAACGGAGTCGCGAAAGATGAGCTGGAGCGAGCGAAGACACAGCTGAAGAGTCAGTTGATGATGAACTTGGAGGTGAGACCAGTGATGTTCGAGGACTTATCGAGACAGGTGCTTGGACATGGATACCGCAGGAAACCTACTGAATACCTCGCCAAAATCGGTGGGTTTGTCGTTTTGCTTTGTTTTATTAAAAGTATCCGATTCATAATTTTCAATAGCGTGAATATATAAAGGTTGAAATCTATCCATACACTTAAGCTAAAAGGTGATATCGAAATGATTTTCATATGAAACTCATAGCTGGATTGTAAAAGCGGAAGGTAGCCGGGCTGTTTGGTGGTTTTGAAATCTGAAGATCCCTCCTCTGTTTAGTGGAAAAATATGGAGTATTTAATTCGAGAAAGGAATTTTTAATGTCGAGGTTACGGCAGCAGCATGATACAGGATATGCTAGTTGTCGTTCTAGACTGCTTTTATAGATTTGACGCCGGTACAAGGCGGCCATTTCGGCTGAGCATCTTTTTTATATGTTAGGGTTATTTGATAAGCTTTGTTGTATGGTAAGCTTGTGGTCTCCTGCCTGGTCGCATTCTCCATTTCCTGTCCTGTACCTAATAGATGTACAATATTGGCGGTGGGGTCTGTACTGGTGGAAAATTATTTGGTTAACGCTTACGGCAGTCTGTGAATCCAGGAGAAAATGCGGAGCTAAATATTCAAGATTAAATTCTGTGTTACCTTGAGTAAAGTGCTCTCTCTCTCTTTCCACACAACCTCTAGTCGGACAATGCCTTCTCTCTCATCATCCTCCTCCTCTCACCCGAAAGCTACTACATATGGGAGGGGTTCTGCTCGATTTGGTGTGGTAGGTCATTTTCAATTGTATTCTGATGATGATGGGTTTCCCCTTGCGTTCTGAAAAGTGAGCCGTTTAATCTTTGTGATGTTATCGAGGGACGCTAGGGAAGTGTACGAGTGAGCAGAAGGGGTAGTTGAGCGTTGAATGCCTGCCTACTAATTTTGTATTGTTGATGCGCTTGCACATGACAACTTTATTTGTCGTTCTAGAACGATAGGGATGGCTCTACTTGCCCAGCTCTTTCTCTAGTTCAGTGCTTTTAGTGTTAGGCTTTTTTGACTGCATTACGATTTGTTATGCTGAGTGAAGTGTGAATAAATCTTGAAGATGACAATTTATATCTCCAAGGTGAAAGTGTACTTCATCGGACTATTTCAGATGCGATAACGAGTGCAGATCTTATGCGTGCGGTGGAGCGTATGCTAGTCACACCTCCATCGGTGGTCGGATATGGTGATCTAAAGAAAATGCCCGACTACGCGCGTTTCGACAGGGCGTTTGCTAAGCGTTCGTATCTCGAATTATCACCCAATAGATCGGCCCATGTATAATTGTTATCCGATTCTTTTTTTGTTCATGCTATCATTTTACGCACAGTGCGTTGATGATACTAGAAGCTTTATTGGGAAATGTGAGTTTAACAGTATTTTTAGCCATATAACACGATGAAACTTTTAGCCAAAGAACAAATCTCAGCTTCCGGAGGTTGTGAGGAAGGGGGGAGAGAGGGAAGAGGCGTCATTTTGTTGATTTGGTAGTGGGAACAAGAGGAGGGAACGAGTTTGTGCTATAAAAGTATTGAGCTCATTAAGAGGCGATTACCTTTATAGGCAAAATAAGCATTATAAGACCACAGTTGCGAAAATTCAAACACTGCCCACCTGTTGTCCTTGGCATGTAGGGAAGCGTCACATGTTTAAAGTTTTAAGTCAGCCGTTGTACATTTCTAATTGTTTTGCTTCGCAACGAAAATGATGACGCGGAAGCAGATGTGACGCCAGGCAGTTTGGTCTAGTATCTGTGCTTGAACCTAGAGGGCGTTTCTACTCAATAGTCCATGTGTGAATATCTCTGTACCCCTCGCACATCACTACTACCTCATGCAGTACGAGGGAAGTGCCTCCATACCCATATCCGCCGCTCACGGTTGAAGACGGAACTTGATGGAGATTAGGGGGAGGGAGCAGGTGTCCATATATGGAAAGGTGAGTGAAGGAATAGAATAGAGATCTTGCATCGATTTTTTTTTTACATAGAGCAAAACCGCTCTTTGTGCAAGGCTTCTGACGCTATTTGAAATTTTTTCATCTTCGTAATTGCGATGTTCGTCACATTATATATGTTCTACCAGTTTCGGACACTTTTTGAGAGAAGAATTTAATACTTTCATTTGATAAGTTTGGACATTTCAAAGAAAAAATTCAATCTCCTGTGTGTGCGAATTGTGCCTTTTGTTTTGTATATTTGATCGTCTGCCTGAAGAGCCGGTCGGCGTGAATTGACCGCTTCATCTCAATGCATCAGCGCTTCGCAAGTGTTGAATAACGGTGTGAAAGAATGGAGAGGGTTTGGATTACAACACTGAGAGGCGAGAAATGTAAATAGTCCGCATTTTGAATGAACCACGCTATGCACAAAGAATAAGACGGTCGCTGTAGCAAGCAGCTAGCTACCTGATGCATGACGGGAACGTTGGACAGAGAGACATGACAGTTAACGTATCAGTCGGGTGACACTTATGTCGAAGCGCAGTATAATTTTGTCTTGTTTTTTGAAGTACTGCTTTGCATTTTAATTGGATCAGTGGAACAGGTGCTGGACATGCTATTTTTATAGCCGAATCTTAACACGAGAGAAAACTTGCGGAGTTGCAAAAGAGTTGCGGGATAAAACCAATATCATTATTCGTTCTATTCCGAAAAAGCCTGAATTGTGTTCAGCGACAGTACGGGAAAGGGGTTGCTTGCGTGGGCATAACAATTCTGTTTTGTAGCTAGTGTGCTTATCATCGCTTTTGCTGTATGCCCTAGCTTTTCGGGTTGTTGTGCATGCAACAGCGCAATATTGCGAGAAACTTTTTATAGTGACCTGTTTTTCATCTTGTCCATTATCGCGAAGTTAAAGTTCGGATGATCATCGAACATATCGTTTGTTTTTTTTTTGAAATCATCCCTTATATAATCAATTAGTTGTTTTGCGTGGGCTAATAAGAGAGGAGAAGTCGAGGAAAAAGTATCCTAAAGTTTTTGCTTAAAGAAACAGGAAAGACGTCCTTTTGGAAGAGCCTATGTTTTGTAGCTATTTTGCTGTCCGGATTGAAAAGTTGAATAATTTTAGTTCGACTTATTCAGAATGACGAATTAATTACATGCTCGGAATCTGTTCAATTCTTTTCTTGTTTTTTTTGTTAGGAATGCACAACTGTATTCATTTGTTGTTATCTGTTCTACAAATAAATTCTTTCGTACACAGTGGTGAGCTTGTTGCAAATTTTATATCGTTCTTTTCGATGCGCTCAAATACAGACGTTTCATTGAACTCGTTTCCGCTTGCATTTTCTACTAAATTTTGTACGAGATTATTGAAACATTGATGATGTTCGTTGGGTTTACTCGTTGCTTAGACGAGCAGTTACTGCTATATGGTCTACGGCTATACTTTATCTCATTTGGAAGTAATTTGGGCTTCATTTGGTTAGTGGAATCGTGACGGTGCTGTGCAAGTAGAATATGAGCATACGTGGGATGGGGATGAAGCATAGCGTGAGCAGTGGAGAAGTTGATTGAGTAGAGACATGTGTACGAATATAGGAATCATTGCGAGGAATCGTAGGTGGTATTATAGAAGGGTATGGCCAGTTAAAGCGCCACAGTGCCTTTATCAGTGTCCAATCGAATGCCAGTCGCGATGGAATGCTAAGCTCTGAAGCGCTCATATGGTTTTGTTACGAGGAGAATGGCGCCATAGACAGTGATGATATCGCTGAATAATGAGAATGTGGGAAGCAAAGAACGAAATGGCTAGTGATGATTATCCAAAAAAGTTTGGAGTATGGACAGCTTGCTGTCACGATCTCGTTGGCTAATATGGAACGGTCATCACCGGGTCTTACAGTGGTCATCACCGGATCTTATACAGTCGTTTTGTCAACCTCGAGAAAGGTCGTCGCTAAAGATTAGCGTTGAGGGCGCCCCATTAGTAGCTTGGTTTGCACAGCAAAGATGAAGATCCAGATATTTCTCGTACGACCCAGTACGATTCACGCACGGATGTAATGGCTGTTTCTCAAAGGATAGGAAGGTTGAGGAATTGGCGTTTGTTCGCATCATCCAGACATTGCTGCTAGATCCTGAAAAGGTTCGAGAACTCAAGGGAAAAACGACAGCTTCGTCCATTAACTAAAGGCAGTATTCAAATGTATTGTGGTTAACAGTATTCAAATGTGGTTAATTTGCAGAGGAACTCGAACTAGGGCTCGCAGCGTTGCGATGGCCGATTTTGGAGAGGATGAAGAAATTGATGCAGAAGCTGAACTGAAACCTCGAGTTGCCTACCCTTCATTGCGCAGCAAGTTCATTGACTATTTTCTTTGAGATTTATGAAACGATTTGCGTTCCTGTAGATCAATACGTAACTGTACATTGTCATTGTTGACCGTCCCGGGATAGTCTGGAGCTCTAGTTTGTTTTGCTCATGCATTTTACTGCTCCAGAAGTTCTTAATTCAAAAGTTGTAATGAAGAATGAGTTATTGGTAGCTTTAGTTTTTCGACCGTAAGGAGGAAGTGTTCTAGGTCGTTAGTATATTATGTATGCCTTCTTCCATGCTTGTCGTTGATCGGAACGACTTCATTTTCTTATCAAGTAGGCTAAAGAGTTTCAGCTAATACTGTGGACAAAGATTGAAAACGATTTGTTTAGTGAAATAAAGAGTTGTGGCGAAAGAAGGTTTAGGGTATTATCTTTTATTTCATACATTTAGGTTTTATTCAGTTTCTTGTTTATTTATTATTTATTAGATAAAGTGGTTGTTTTTTTCATCCGATCTGCTGCACCTTAAAAAAAAGGGAACATCCAACTTTCAAAACCGAGAGAAAAATTTCATGAAAATTTTTCTGTTCGTTACCGGCTGTCGATAGCTTTTTTTTTCACTACAGTAATAGATTTTTTCTTGTATGACATGTTTCATTACTGAAAAGCCTATTGTCCACCTATGCTTCTAAATAGCTGCGTTGTTTGTTTTTAATGAGAGCAGGTGTTTTAAAGGAATTTTGGAACTCTATGGATGGTATATTGTATTGACGACGTTGCTCATTTTCTTCCTGTACAAGAAATATATTGCACCAATTTTGGAATCGATTGCGGCCAAGAAAGAACTTGAAGAAAGGAAAAAATATGGTTCGTTTACTGCATTTACTTTCCAGTTTTTGAACGGAGGGATTTTTTAATTTGGAATAGGTTTTTTTTTTACTTTACTGAATTGGTTCATTTCAGGTTCCGTTGAGGCCCTTATTTTCATGACTCGCCTTCTGTGTGATCTTTTCTTTATTGTTTTTACAAAGCATATGACTTTTGCTCTTGCCCTCTGATAATTTTTATGCATTTACTGCAGAGTTGGGGTGGCGATTTTCGTTGATTATCGAAGCGACCTTTGGATTCTTCGAAGAAATTTCGTGTATTATCCATTTTGTTATCTAACTTTGGTAGCAAAATTTCTGTCTTTTTTTTGGGAAATTTTGTTATTTCTTTGCTATACTCAGATGATAATGTACAAGCCGCTTATGAGCAAAGAATTCGTGCCGCTCGAGAGAGAATTCAAGCTCAGTATGAAGCAGATGCCGCTAGAGAATTGGAACGTCAAAAGCGTAAAGCAGAGGAAGCTCTCCAGAGAGCGATTAGAGAGCATGGTCGTGAGGGAGAAACTGCAGCACAGGCTAGTTCTAATAAATGAAAATATAGTTATCTTTCAGTTCCCGGTTAAGCTGTATCCATAGGAAGCCCCTCACCCTCCTACTCCCTTCCTTTTTTATTACTTTTCGTCCATTACCATTTATATGTAATTTTCTTTTCTTTTGCAATAGCCATCTTCTACTTTATGTCCCAATATCTTTAGAAAGTACCACAGTGATCGTACATCATTGCAGTGTCTCTTGCAGTTAAACCCCAATTTTCGTACGTGAATAGAATTTTGGATTTATTATATGTGTAAGTCTAACGTTGAACATTAGAATACGTTTCAGTGATGTTGTTTTACAGCTTATAATTTTTGAAAAAAAAGAAATGTCACTCACTATTGGCAGGTTTATCTCGACGACATGAAACGATTCCGTCTTTCGTACTACCAACTAGAACCGAATATGTCAGGACAACCTTATAACTTTTTTATACAGTAATAAGCCCTCTTTCGGATTTTTTTTAGCGACCAAATAATCGCATCATTTAAATCGTTTTATATTACCCAATACGTTTTCACTTAAATCTGCTTGCTTGCCTTTCCACGAAAGTTAACTCCAACCATCGGATATGAGTTCAGATCGGCAGTGATGTCTTTAGGCATCAACTCAGCAAGCACAGCATAGCGTCAACTTATTTACGCATTGTTTTCTGGCTTAGGCTTATCAACATTGTGCTTTAACTTTGAATCCTCTTCATGTTTTTAAAAAAGAGACCGCTAAGCCCTTCTGGAATTCAGCTATCCTTTTCCTTCATACTCTTTGTTTAGTCCGATTGTTTCCGCCTTTAATTCCTATCTTCGAACATTTCAGTTCAAATAAATTTTCTTAAATTTATGGTCCATCGAATTTACGCTTCCCGCCCCTTCGGTGATGTGACTTCGCCCGGGCTTTTCTCGCCGTTTTTCTGTTCCTCAAGTCTTGTTCTTTTTCCATTTTTGCCAGTCCACCGAGCTGAAATCTTGTAGGAATGACGGTTGGTTCAATGATTTCACAGAGGATTTTTTCGGTTCTATTTGATTTATTTAGCCGTCGAATTCTCGAAGCGTGACATCGGCTAAAGGATTTGATGCGATGACATTCGTAATGAACAAGATTAATTCGACACCTGTTGTCGTGTTCAGCAAGTCATGGTGTCCGTCCTGCAGGTACTCATTTGTGCATGACTCTTACCCGGCTACCAATAGGAAT
>JPKZ01002877.1:0-19311 GCA_000803305.1 Toxocara canis | reverse complement strand
CGAATTCATGTGAACATACACAACTCAACGCCCATATGGAATCAACTTCCGTTCCAAACTATTAAATAGGGAAAGCCGCGAAATCACATCAACAGTGATTGTCTGGGCCGTAATCAAGACTCGGCAAATAAAGAAACAACGACTAATAGGCATTTGAATTTGACCACATTAGAAATGACTGCGAACTCTTCGTCGACCACAAAGCCTCGAGTACCCTCAAAGGCATCGATGTTGTTTAACGAATATTAATCTAGCGGAGCCTGGCGGCAATAGCTCAGTGGTAGAGGCCCCGCTTCGCATGCGGGGAGACCCGGGTTCCGTTCCCGGCTGCTTCCCACCATACCACTGACAGTCCAGCCAGCGGGTGGTTAACAACAGGCTAAAACATCCATAGGGATGGCTGTGCTCCGCGTACGATTGCCTCAGTAAGATCGAGACATCGCACTGAAGGCCCGAGCGGTAACGTGCTAACGTGCTAATCGCGCGGAACCACGATCCAACCTTCCGGTGGCAAACGGACTCCCAGTCATTAGAAATGACACTCGCAGTAGTCATTTTAAATGATGATAAAACATTATGCGGGTGATGACGCAATTACTGCAAATAGTCTAGTATGACTAATGCCAACATGAGACGAACGCAATCCTACTTGTTACAATAACGCCACTTAATATTACTAGTGCAAGCCTATTAGCAATGCTAGGGTCGCTTTCTGCTATTACTGAAATTACTTTCTGTCTGCCAAGAGGTGCCAAGCAGAGGCATACGACAGCAGCACTAGTCGAAGTGCGGAGGGATTTCCCATCTGGAATCAGGCAGTCATCATTGCGATTTCCCATCTGGAATCAAGCTGTCATCGTTCAGGGGGATTTCCCATCTGGAATCAGGCAGTCATCATTGCGATTTCCCATCTGGAATCAAGCTGTCATCGTTCAGGGGGATTTCCCATCTGGAATCAGGCAGTCATCATTGCGATTTCCCATCTGGAATCAAGCTGTCATCGTTCAGGGGGATTTCCCATCTGGAATCAGGCAGTCATCATTGCGATTTCCCATCTGGAATCAAGCTGTCATCGTTCAGGGGGATTTCCCATCTGGAATCAGGCAGTCATCATTGCGATTTCCCATCTGGAATCAAGCTGTCATCGTTCAGGGGGATTTCCCATCTGGAATCAGGCAGTCATCATTGCGATTTCCCATCTGGAATCAAGCTGTCATCGTTCAGGGGGATTTCCCATCTGGAATCAGGCAGTCATCATTGCGATTTCCCATCTGGAATCAAGCTGTCATCGTTCAGGGGGATTTCCCATCTGGAATCAGGCAGTCATCATTGCGATTTCCCATCTGGAATCAAGCTGTCATCGTTCAGGGGGATTTCCCATCTGGAATCAGGCAGTCATCATTGCGATTTCCCATCTGGAATCAAGCTGTCATCGTTCAGGGGGATTTCCCATCTGGAATCAGGCAGTCATCATTGCGATTTCCCATCTGGAATCAAGCTGTCATCGTTCAGGGGGATTTCCCATCTGGAATCAGGCAGTCATCATTGCGATTTCCCATCTGGAATCAAGCTGTCATCGTTCAGGGGGATTTCCCATCTGGAATCAGGCAGTCATCATTGCGATTTCCCATCTGGAATCAAGCTGTCATCGTTCAGGGGGATTTCCCATCTGGAATCAGGCAGTCATCACGTTGTGAAGCAGACCTCAATTTTCTTTTTTTTGCTCTTCCCCAGCCTTACGCGACTGTTTCGCTCAGCGAAAGCCTCCGACTCATTAGAAACTGGAGAGGTTCCCCACCATTTCATTTACCTGTCTGCGTCAGACAATTGACTAGTGAGAAAATGAGAAAGCATTTACTACGCAAAACTTTCTGTGACATAGCATCTAAACAAATAACGAGCCTCATCCTCACTGGAGAAAAATTATCTCAAAGAAGCCAGCAATCGTTGTTATTCATCATGTTTCGAATTCATGTGAACATACACAACTCAACGCCCATATGGAATCAACTTCCGTTCCAAACTATTAAATAGGGAAAGCCGCGAAATCACATCAACAGTGATTGTCTGGGCCGTAATCAAGACTCGGCAAATAAAGAAACAACGACTAATAGGCATTTGAATTTGACCACATTAGAAATGACTGCGATAATATCACTCACTTTTTTCCTTCATTAAAAAACCTCCCTCATCGTATACTGTTATTTGCCAAAAGGCAAATCAAACACAAATGCATCACAAAGCTCGATGGTCATAGTTGCACTCATAATTACAACAGTACCAACCAAAGTGGCCCCTTCGATGCAACTTATATGACTTTTGCAGTCCTAGGACGAAGCACTAAGGGATCACAATCCAGGTTGGATGCCAAATCCAGGGCCTCTCGGAGGGCCTTTAAGAGACGTCAATCCGCCGTGCGGCTCAGCAGCCAGACGTCCACTCCTTGGGCCTGGCTTCGGTCGCTTACCCGCCTTCAAATCGCTGAGAATATCGTTCACATCTGATGGCGTTAAGTCCTCATAGAAGTCATCGTTTATCTAAATCACTTTGAAATACACCAAATTCAGCCATTCTGAACAATGGTACTTCAGAATAGCACAAGATGAAAATTTTCAAGGTTAGAGCACAAGAAAGAGGTGGATATATCTCCCTCAAAGTTCTCATGATGGGAACTAGCAGCAATCAATTTTTTAATTTCCTATTTCCCTTCTTTACACAGGCCTTATTTTTGTGCTGTACCGTCGCACTGTAGTTTTCTTATCATCGCGAAAGATATACTTCACACTGAACAAGTATCCTGATTCAAACAAGTGCTTTCCACGATCAATTAGTTTTCTCGCTGCTCTCCCGTAGAGCTAACCTTTCCCCGCCAAAATCCACTGAACATTATCACAATATCTAAAGCTACTAACAGGAACCAAAAAAATTAAAGTTCTTCGTTAGCATGCGCGTAAAGCTTTGTGTCGAAAGCCGTTAAACCTAAATTGCAGAAAGTAGCAATTCGACTCCCAGATTTACGGGAAATTGTAATGGAAGTAATTTACCAAAGCTGAGAGAGAGCAAATTTGAAAGGGAGACTGTGCCGGAAGGAAGAGGACCGATCGTGACGTAGCGGAATTATGGGATGTTACAGCCAAAAGACAGAAGTTAGCAAAGTGGCAATTCCTTAAAAAGATGGCATGGCACCTGTATCATTGGAGCATTTGCGCATGCACCTAGACATTCCACTTCAACCAATGTGAATAAACCGTCTTTCGTCGTCTCACCCACTTTGATTCCTGCAAGTGCAAAAACTTCGAACTCGTTTTATGAAGCCAGACAACGAAAAGTCGTAATAGGACTGGAAATAATAAAATTCAGCCTATCCGCTTACTTTCTTAGAGGCAACCTGAGAAGCCATAGTTAAAAAGAAAAACGTACACGGTGCACACCGCGCAAAGATTTCGTTCGAACTGAACACTGTCTCACGAAAGAAACCCACATTCCACCTCTTCCATCACCAACATCGCAATGTACTTCGGTTGTATAACCCATTTCTACTTACTCCTTGCGGAGAACCACTACCTGCTGAACTTACCAAGTTTTTTCTCTGCAGCTTCAGTGAGCGATTCAGCACCACGAAGCATACACGGTGTGGTTGCGCAAACTTGAACGAAATATTTGCCAACTGGCTGACGATTGAACATCGTATAGAATGTTGCCACCTCGTATACACGCATTCGAGGAATTTCTGCAACGAAAAATGTTTTTACTGGAATCGAAATGGACTTTAATATGCTTAATAAACTTCATTAACGGGTAGCATAAATGCCGGGCTCACGAACATTCAATTTTTGTTTAATTGGGAATCTACCTTTAAATAGACCGCATGAATTCAGAAACACTTCGTGAACGGTAGCCCGCTTGAAATGAATAACCGCACCTTAATAAGCTGAAAAGAACTTGTACAATATTACGTTTGCCGCACTCTAACTGCACTCTAATTTAAAACAGTACAACCGAAGTTGTATACCCGTGACAGATTCGTTATATCTAAAGTTTCTAAAAACTTTGTAATTTACACTCTTATTATACCACCATCTCAAAAATTCTATAACGGCGTCGAGGATTCTATGGTAAACTACAGTTGAAAATAATTGTGGACATAAAGAAACAATGAATGTTCGCAACTGAATGGAACTTTGTAGAAACTCTTCATAAGAACACGTCAGTGTCGTATGCGAACTCAATAAATAATCTTATCACCAACCAAGGATACGCGCAACTTCGTGCATTGCCGAAATCGGTAGCCATCCGTGCTGTCTCTGCGCTATGTCCAACGTTGGAATCAGAGCTGCGACCTATATATGATGTGAAATATATAATTAAGCAGGCTAGTTATGACCGCCTACACATATCTACATCAGTTACGCGCCGTTAAACGAAACCAGCTTTCAAATCTACCACAAGGTCATGATGACAAGTTACTCCCCCCTCAAAAAAAAATCGGAACGGAACCGTCATATATTCACCCTCCATAATTGTCGCTCCCTAAAACTCCGTAATTGCTAGCAGCACCTCTCGATTACAAGTCCTTTTTAATTATCGGAGCAAAGGACTTAAAAGTTGCAACTCCTACCACCTTTTCGTCTCATGGACCATCCACCAAACATGTAATACTTCCAAACCTCTCGGTTTGTACTATATTTAAACTTACAAAACAATAACAACTTTCATCCTCGATGAAACTTCATAAAAACACGAAAATTATTAGCTGTTGAACTACTAAACAACTTTTATCAATATTTACGTACTTTTTAAAATTCTCTCAGAAACGGCAATGGAGACTGAAACCACTGCAACTTAAAACGCTTTTACGATTGCACTGAGCTTTGAATTTGGTTCAACCATCCAAGTCATGCGGACCTATCCGTATTTCGATAACACAGCTGTCCCACTAACTGTTGTTTTTCCGAGGATATTTTGCAACAAACTTTATACATTTTACTTTTGAAAAAGTGAAACGCTTAAAGCACTTCTCGTTACACCTATTTCAACTGCTTGTCGTTGCAAGTGGGTATATCGCGATAAAAACTGCTTCTTCGTGCAACTGATATTTAAACCTAACAGAATGAAGTGCGGCCAACCTTGTGTCCTTCCGGGTAATTTGCCATAACTGCCTTAACCTTCTTCAAATTTTCCGGAGTGAACTGGAAGCGAGTTTTTACGTTGTTTTCAGTAGTGTCACGATGCACCATCAGTCCCGAGCCTAAGATCCTCAGATAAACAACGCTATCAAAATAGGTGATTTGACTGAAACGCGTTGAGACTTTTGTTAATCTCGAATACTTTCCCAACCTTTGGCAATGGAAAATCAGCGAAAAGTTTAGATTTTCGGATAGTGGGAGAGAAACATAGACTACTACGGTCATTAATGAGTCGCCGATATGAGATGAATCTGGATAAACTAATGATGCGCACGTCGATGAAGTACAGAGAGTGACGGCAGAAAAAGCTAACAAAAATTTCTACTAAACTCTTCGATGAAAGGTTTCGTTCCTCTCATTGCTTTCAGCTCATTAATATGGACGGATGCAGTCACTCTAGATCATTCGACTTTTGAGCCATCCCTTAGCGAAAACACGACTTATGGCCCAATACGTTCATAAAATCAGCACGTCATGTCATTTTCAGTAACTGAAGAACAATAACTCCCCAGCGAACTAGCGTTGACCGTCATCAATATAAGTATATTTGCCTCAATCTTGTTTGAATTTTTCCAAGTACTTTAAGGGGTCAACTTAAAGCGTGGATGTCTCAAGCTTCAAAATCCTTTATGCTTTTTTTCCGACAAAAGAAAACCACTAATGGTTAAACATATGTCTACTCTGTGAGCCATTTTTGTACCTCCCGCCAATCTTCAAATCACCTTTACAGTTCTTACTAAATGAGGAAGATGGATGGGAAGCAGGAGGAGATCGTTGAGTGGAAGGGGGAAAGTGTCCTCCTCTCACTCCATAACCACATTATTCCGTAGCTGTGACTACGAAACGCAATACTGCGCTTATTATATTCTATTTTTGCACCTGTCTTGCAGATTATAACAAAAGCTCAAAAGTTATTCATTTCTCTTCTTATTTTCGTTCTCTAGCAACTCCAAAAAAACTTCGCACCGCATCACAACACAATTGCAATCCCTCTAAATTTGTTGCACATGAATTACCCGGTAAGAAGAACTGAAGGACGCAATAACTAGAAGCAACAAACCAGAGCATCGCCTCGGGATAAGTGCGGGCAGCTTTGCGGCACGATTTAACAACGACGACTGCATGCCGCCCCTACAAAAGAAACGTTTAAAGAACCAATTGAAAGCAAGAAAATGAACCTAGTTAATCGCATTACTTCAAAAGGAAAAACCCGGATCTGATCAATGTTAACCTTGCAATGAACTTATAACCCCTCCCTCCCCCCGGGCACTTCTACGTTTGTGAAAAGCTGATGGAGCAAAAAAAGTTGGCAGAGATAGGAATGCAGGATTTTGCTCGCCCATTACACTACTCAGGAGAGTGGCGTAATGGAGAGTAAAATTCCGGCTTGTTCGAAGTGGTCGCTTTTACCCGCAACAGCATTACCATTGCCGACTTTGTGCCCCTTCAACTGCAAATCACTCATAATATTTTGGTCGAAGTACAGATGAACCGTTTCAGTTCGGATCTGCGCAAAGTTTTTCTCCATCAAGTTCACTTGGCCTAAAAGCGCTCTTCATAAACCGTTAACCGATACAACCAAGAACGGATTACTGACAGTTGTTAAGCGTCTAAAAAAAGTACAGCGATTTTCGCAACGCCGAATCGTGATCAACGGATCGATCGCAAATACGTTATCGATAGCAAACGAAAAAGTGAGCAATTTTATTCAGATCATCTCATCATCGATCAACGATGTTTTGCATAACGTACAAACATGCACAATCAACAACAACAAAACAACAAAAATAACAATAACAAAACATAAGATAAATTTGGAAGAAAACGACCTATTTTAACTCTGCCTGCCTTGCCTACTCAAATACATGACCAAATCACGCTTGCAAAGCCCACACCAACTCTAACACTAAAACCACATTTCCTTCTTCTGCTAAGCATAAAAGATGTGAGAAGGTATTATTATAAGGATGTTAAGGATGTTCTCTCCACTTTATTTCCCGATCAAACCTAGCATTTTGAGGAGTTAATTTTACATGCGCCATAATTTAGAGATTGATTTGTTTCTTTCTCGCTCTTTACCTGAATTTCCTATTTCTCCGCTGATCTCATCCACGCTTTTCCCTCCCCCCTCCCTGTGCTTATTACGGTTTTTATAACAAAAGCAATAAATGCTTAGCGCAACCATAAAAGCGCTTCCACTCCACTTTTAAAATTTGCTAAAGCTTTTCAAACGAATGATCATTTGTACGATTACAGGTCGGTTAAAAATTTTAAAGACAAACTGGCAATATGAACATTGATGGCTTAAGAGAAGTGCAACAAGAACGAAGAACTTCTCTAAAATTCATCTAAACTACGACAAACGAGGTTAAGAGAACCGTATTCGTCTTTCCATTAGTTTCTGAAACATTCTATATTATGAATGTGCCGAAGACCTCTTCCCTTCCTTCTATGTAACGGAATCTAGACTAAAAGATTAAAAAACCCGTTCCAATCATTCTGACGAGTTTGAGGTCCAATTAGGCAGTCTCAGCGGTGAAGTGTCTTTCTGGCACGATCAGTCTGACCTGTTCTGGGCTTCTGGAAGATACCGAACGGCTACCAACTTATTCGATACATGAAAAGATAGGAAAAGCACAAGCAGCCTCAAAAGCGGATATGACTGAGACCATAACAACAGCTGTCCCCTTCTCTCCTCTCTCCGGAAAAACAACTTTCCCAGTCATTTTGTTGGTAGTTTACTTTGAGTCAGTGCATAAGATTTGTTCTTCGTTCGTCTAGAAGTGCTATACATAACAAAAAATGACTGTATGTATATTATTAAAGCATTAGCGATTCAATTGGCGTTGGAATCTTCGTGATGGATCGACGGGTCTATATCCGCCGAAGCACCACCACCACCTTCATCGAGAGACCCATTGTTGTCGTTATCCGCATTTGAAAACGGGTCCATTACAATCTCTTCTTCTTCCTCCCGAATTGCGGCTGGCACTATTCTGAAATGCTACCATTAACTTCTAAGTAAGTTATAGACAACAGCATCGTTACCCATGCTGTCATGTACAGCATGGAATATGAAGCATCGAATCATTTAATACGTAACTATGCAAACGTATGAGTCAAAAATTTTATCGTATTTATCCGCATGAACCTCTCAGAGACCATAACGTTCACAACGTTCTGGAAGGGACAGACAGGCTTTATTCGAGGTAATTTGGTGATAGAATTTCTCCCGATATCATTAGATTAGAAAAAGCAAATCTTACCCCACAAAACCACAATTTCAAGAGATGGAAAATTTGGAAAAATAATTGGATAGTACCCGGATTAAACTTCAAACTATCTCAGCTGAACGTGATAAATTATACTGGGCAAATGGATGAGGATTGCTAGGTCCCTCCCTTTCGCTCTCTTTCTCTGTCGGTGACGACGACTATTCACGCTTTAGAGTATGGCTGACCCACACCACTCATGCACGTTAACATTTCTGTTGATATGGGCGATGAGAGGAGGTTTTCCCCTCCCATTAACTTAAAGTCAAATTAAAAAATTTGCAATAAACATTACGTACAAGGTAAAAAGCGAATGAACAACGGTATACTCAAAAATTAAATGCATTATCGTACTATAATAATTTCATCTTTCGCATCAAATGTGCGGATTCGACTGCTGAAAATAACTAGAACTAATGCCCAGAATTCTGCAAAAAAATATTTTCTCACGTACGTGCGGGATTCCCTCACAAATGTCAGATAAGAAATCCAATTTCAAAAGATGCAGTCGGTCCCCATTTTTTTTTGCTTTTGCTAGAGATGGGAGTATGTAAGTGGGACGGCTCGATTCAGCACCACTGCTGCTCGTACCCACCGAGCTATTCGTCGCAGTCATGCTGCTTGGATCAGCCGAATCAGAAGAAAATTTTGATCTTCGACTTGTTGATGGACCAGGCTATAAAAGGTCTTAGAAAAAGTGAAGCATGAGATGAAATGAAAGAATAGAAAGCAGTTATCATGACATACTGAGGCCATTTAACAATACCACGTTCTATTGCGTCCTCTCAAGAATTTCGAAACTAAGACTACGCTACCAATTAGCACCTCCACTGCATTTCACCCCCTCCTCCCCCCTCCCCACCGAAAACGAACAAAGCACACCATAAAATAGCGCGGTAAGGCATAGGTAAAGAAAGAACAATTGCAGCTTAAGCGGCAAATCATCAGAACTACAATGTCTTCGTAGTGTTGCCGAAAATATCGAAACATGCGAGCGGTCAGTAGGCGATTAAATAAAAAGGATCGGATCCTACAACGCCGTGGTAGATGGATGAAGCGCAACTATGTTTGTGTTTGAGTGTTTCAACATATAAGACCAATTATTTATTTTAAACAAACGAATAAGAAAGAAGATTACGAGTTAACTGGGAACAAATCGCCAAGGGTGGAGACAGACTGTAGTGGTAGGGGAAATGGCGAGAACGGGGGGAGGGAAGCAAAAAATAGTATAGTATGGTACACGTAAAAAACCTTTCGATACATATTCTGTGGACTTTAATAATCCGATCCGTCACACCACCTCCTCTTCCCCTCCCTCCTCTCGTTGATTCCTGTACTGACTGTACTTTTATATACTGCCCAAGTATCAAACAACAAAAACGCAAGCGAGGAAAAAACAAAACGCTCACCGGTGAGGCCGAGTCGCTTTCTGCTGACAACAGTGTTGGAGTTTCCCCACTCTTGTTTTCGCCCATATTATTTTCCGCACGTTTTTCGTCTTCTTGCTTCATTTCTTTTAGCTACAAAACAAACAGTAGGATTTTGTAGCTACAATCTCTCCATCCTGAAGTCACCGACTTAACTAATAAGAGACTGAATGGTCAGTTAATAACCTACTAATTATCTGACCTGCATGAGCTATTTTAATGAAGGAAAAATTGATAAACAAGTAAAATCAACCAGACAAGGTGTTGGTAAAGAAAAGAAAGCAGAACTCACCATCTCGTTGAACAGCCGTTCCTCCTCCGAATCTTCCTCTTCAGAATTGAAAGTGTTGCTGTCTTCTGATTCGTCCACCATCCATTCTTCACGCTCACCTTCTTCCGAGATCACATCTTTTGAAGCCTTCGCCGTCGCTGTAGGCCTCGAAGCAGCACTTCAAATACACATTTTACATTTATCAGGGTCCCATGGTAAGATTTTTCAAAAAACGGAATCACGACCCTAAAAATGCAACTAATTTATCCAGCTGAAAAGAAGTCAAGGGGTCAGTTGCTAGCATACTAGGACTTTACTGAAAAAAAAAACGCTCCTGAAAAGCAAGCTCTAAATGACGTTCACAGAAATAAGATTTGAGAGATCAATGAGGCTTTTCCGAGACCCCAGATGTGGCTGGCCCAAGCCCACTTTCAAGAACAGGCGAAACAAGCTTTACAACAAATAAGAGCACTCGAGGCTTTGGCCTACTCCAAGGCAGCACCCTCTAGTCACGATTCCACCTTGAAAAACTTGGAAAGAGCGTTCGAAACTGTTGCACAACGCGAATTTTGCGGAAAAAAAAACTGACGCTTATCAACAGCTACATATTACCTCCAAAAAATTTCATTCACGGCAAAATTTGCCACCGCTTAAGCAATAAAGGATGGATTTTAACGTGCTGGTGAAGAGTCATGGATCAATCTATTACTGCGACCTACAAACTCAAAAAATTTGATAATACTTATAAAATTCTGATGAAAAAAAACAATACACAACTGAGAAAGCTTTTTCTTTGTCGGGGACAAATTCCAAGAAATGGTGAAGACGAAATGTGACCGGAAAATTGAACGAGAACTCAGCTGTGAAAAAACAATAAAGCACAGCGCGACCATACTCTTGAATGAGCAAGTACTGCGCGATTCTTGGCTGATTATGCTGCATTCGTGGCTGTTCATAATAGTCTATTCTACAGAACCAGTAATGTATTCGATTCTTTTTTTGATTATGCATTATTTTTTTCCTCTGTTGTCTCCAATGCAGCAACTGCCCATCAAAGAAAAGTAAAGAATTCAATTCAGGTCAAATTTAGTATTTAAAAAATCGATTCTACATGGTTCGGGAATTTAAAGGTAATGGAATTCTGTCAGTATTTAAATACGGTTCTTAAATCTCAAAACAATAGAAAGAAATTGCACTATTTTGGCGCAGCCTTAGTATTTATGCATTACTGTCTCTCCCTTCCCTTCTACTGCCTCAAAAAAATTTCGAAAGAACGTTCATCACTTGCACTCCTTGAAGACGTGCTGCTCCTTGACCCGATTCGTATTAATGAAACAACAACTCAAAAAAAAATCCAGAATTCGGAAAAATTACCTGGCAAGAGAATCTTTCGTCGCCTCAGCAGTCTGCCTCTCACGCTTTCTACTTTGACCTTCTACACATTTCTCGTTCCGTTGTATATCAGCTGAAAGATAAAAAGAAACATCGGTGATAAGCTCAGTGCACATCATGCACCATGTCTTCTGTGCTTCACTTTACGGCTAAAGCGCTTATCTGTCATGCAAACTGCGCGATTGCATCCTCGCTCGCAAAATCGCAACGTCCTTTGTGTAATTTAATCACATCGACTTCGTACAATGCAACTTTTGCATTAAACTAAACAAGAAAAACAATGCCACCTATAACGAGCTTCGTATGCGATCTCAATTAAAGATCACACGAAACTGGACAAGAAAAGAAGCATCTTTATGATGGTCATCTGACAGCCTGCAAGTAAAGTCAGGGTGAATACATAGCGGAAAGACACGAACGCTGACACCTACGATGTCACGAACGAAAGGACTGTTGAAGAGCTCGAATGCTCCCTATGATAATAAAGTAAATTCGGAAAAAGATCGACGAGGATGTATGGTGACAAAACTGCCATACATCTTTAATGTCATTATCGCCCTTCTGAGAAACAGCCATGATACCACGCCACTCTGCGCTGTACGATCGGGTGACATTGGTTCATTTAGTGCAAACAAAACTTACATAGCGAACCAAACATAGCAATATGAATGCGCCCGCTCGTTTAACAGCATTGAATCAAACAAACAAAACAAGAGTTCTCTTAAGAGATAATTGCTGCTAATTCTCCATCGAAAAAAAAAAAAATCGCGCTGACCACAGTATTCATCTATTGCCTTCAAGTGAAAAATAATTGAAAATATTTGCCAGCGAAAAAAAGATGCCTACATATAACTCTTGCTTTTTTTTAACTGGCATTTTTATAAAGTCAAAAAAAAGAAGAACCAGCTTTTCATGTGTTCAAAAAATTGGCATAAATAACCTGCTGGAAATGTCCGATTAAGGCAGCTCGCAGTCGGCTCAGGCAAACCGGAGATACGACATAACTCTCTGTTCGCATGGTCGAGACTTTCTGTGAGATATCTGATTTGGTCGGCATAGCGATTACACCGCTCCTGGTAACGCCCCTCAATAAGACCTGTTTGATAAGCCGATACAACAGCCGCCGTCTGAAAAAAACCATATGCGAAAGAAGAAAATCTTATAGGACGAAAACGAAACTAATGGGAAAAAAAATGTGTGCTTCTATTAAATGAGAGCAGTAGTTCTATTAAATGAGTGCGCTTAGCGCTCTAGAACCAAACAAGCCTCAAGATGAGGAAGAGGTGTGGGAAGGGGCGGGGGGTGGGGGGAGGCGGGAGAGAAGTAGAGAGAAATGCGTGGAAAGAAGCGGGGAAAGAAGTGATGGGAAACGACCTCTTCTTCCACTTCTGTTTGACGCCCTCGCGACTTCAAAAAATCGGCATAAATAACCTTCTAAGGAAGGTCGTTACATCACTCTGCCATCGCTGAACCCTTTAACTCCCTGTGTATCAACAGTTATATAACACAATTACCATATGCAATTATGTCTACCAGAAAAGCTAACCTGAAGCGCAGGATCTCTTTGCTGACTGGCACTAGTCATATTGAAGGCACTCGGTTCACTGCAAGGCGACCAACCGGAGTATGTGCTCCTTACATCCGTGCTATTCATCGTTGGTTCTGATCGAAGCAGTATACTGTCAGACGCGGAAGCGCCCAGCTGCAACTCAAATAGGGCGCTCTAAACAATGCGCACAACAAAACGAGAAAGTTCTTATACCCCTCCAGTCCTCATTCCCATTTTTGGCAAATTTGTTAAATGAGGTGTGTTACATCCAAAAATAAACCTCTCGTCGATGCATCTTGCATTTCTCGCAAATATTTTTATCACTAATATTCCATACACTTACAACACGATTTTAGAATCGCCGAATAAGAAATGGTGTTATCATAGATTCAAGACGGTGAAGCACTGGATATTGGTCTAACCACAATCCTTAGAATTTACTTAGCTACCGCAAACGGACGTATAGTCGGTTTAAATGGCTAACTTTTCAAAAAATCACCACTACAAAAAAAATTCTTTTATATTATTAGTTGCTGGCGTTTTGTAAAAATAACGTCTTAGGACTTTGTAAAGAATGCTCATTACTGAGCATGAGGAATGGCCAAATATAATGTGAATTTTCTGCTATACTCAACAGTCTGCGAAAATTCAACTCGATAAGTTTTGAAAGCGCACGTCTGCGCAATTGAAAACGCTCCAGTTATCAGTCAATGCAGGACTTATCCCTTCATAAAGCACAATGTTTAAAAGCAACAGTGTACAAGCAAATAAATTCCCAACATAAACACGAATAAAGTATAAGAATTATTAGTGCTAAAAACGGCAAAAACAAGTGAAACACTAGAATACTAGAAAGGTAGACATTATTCCCATACTAGCACGGAGGGCTTAAGTCAAGTGCTTACTGTATTTAAATTACTGCGCGACAAACGGGCTTTCACCTCCGAAATTGCAGACGACGACAAAAATGCCTTTTGATAACGTCTCCGTTCTGCGCTCCGCTCCAATATATTAAGCCTTAAACACACAGCCACATTTCTCGCATGTAGTATGAAGTTCTTCGGCAAGATCTTAGTTCAAGTAAAAGAAATGGTCCTCATTAATTCGTAGAGTATTATCATAATGCAAAATAAATAAAGTTCCAATATTGAAGCAGAAAGCGGATACTTAGAAATACTAAATACGAAAAGTCGCAAATTAAGTCAACAATTCCTTACACAGCCATCATCACAAATAGCGCTAGTACATGAAAATCGAGAAAAAGAACTTATATATAACTATTCAAATGAAACGGTACAGTTTCAGAGCGCTCCGAAACATTCGAAGAGCCAGGAGCGGGGAAAACTTTGAAGTTACATAATTCTCGAGTACCTTCGAGTCCTAGACGGCCGCTCACTTTTGGGGTCAGCCGGTTCACTCAGTGCCTGGCTATGAGTTGAGCCTTCTTCCACTATATCCTGGTTAAGACAATTAGCCGACGAACAAATCCTTGTGGGAGCTGCTTGAGTAAACGCAGACGAGCCTGTCCACTTAGAGACCCTTTCATGTGCGGTCGAAGACCACACTGGCAACAATTCCAGCTCGTCACTTGAAGACTGGCTCCTTAAAATTAATAAAAATCAAATGTGAAACAGAAGCTTCAAACGTTATCACCACAGAGTGTCGAAAGAACTAACAGTGACATAAAGGAGAGGTTCAGTAGAAACTATAAAGTACTGCAAACTCAGTAGACGAGTATGCTGCATGCAACAAACCAAATAACACACTTTAGGAGGAGTTTAAAAAAACCACGAAGAATTAATTGGGTGAGAAGAATGAAATCGCTGATTTCATTAACCGAATCACGAAACGCATTGAGATCCAATCACTAAATTTGTCACAACTTCTATTCCAAAGTACTACGTTCAGCTTCAACGTGTTCAGTGCAGTCACACACGGGCGTCCCCACCCTTAAAGTTTTACGTGAAACTGCGAGTGACAAAAAAAAATATATAACTCGAGAACATCTGCTGAGCGCTTCGAAGCAAGTACACTCGGCGAACCAACATATGTTCAAATCGCTGATCCCCAGTGCACTGCGCGGAACCCTAGCTGGCCGACTGTTACTATGCCGATATCAGACTGTGAATACTGCTTAGCTGTGGCAAAAAAAAGCTACCTTCCAAACGCACAGGAACTGGAAGTGTGCGTTATAGTGACGTTCTCGACGATGAAAGGATTCAGATTTGGGCGTATCTTTTCGATACCCCTTAAGCCATAGCCGCAAAAACCGGAAATGAAGAAAATGGTGATAATGACGAATGGAATCGACGGAAATACAATAAACGTCAATAAAACAGCCAATAAATGATCGTCCAACGTAGTCGGCAACTCACAACTGGGAGCGCTCAATGAACTGAAAGCAACATTAAAATAAAACAAGCTCGGGCTTTCCCTATCCGTACTGATGAGGAAGTGAGAGAGAGCGTTAAGGACAGAATTTCGAAAAGTAAGAGAAACATTTCTTCAAAAAAAAAACAGTCAGGATAATTTTAGAAAGAGCGACTGCAAAAACTTCGGCTCTCGAAATATCATACAGAAATTAATTTGGCTCATAAAGGAAGAGACCCTATCGTTAGCAAAAAAAATTTTCAAGAAAAATCTCGTGTTCAATAGCAAAATTCCAACAATGCAAATCTACATTTTCACAAGGGCTTCCTTGAATATGAAAGAAAGATTAAACTCGAACCTGACTCCAATTGTTCGTCTTCTGAAAAGAGGATCAGCTGTGCTGATGATATGGTCACTGTGATGTGACGCATTCACCCAAACATCACTCCCCTTCCGAATTGTCTCGTTCAATGAACAACTGCAAATATATGAGTAAGATAAAAAAACAAAAAAAAATATAGCTCAATTAATCGCTAGGTTGTTGGCTCTTATGCGCTCTTCTTATACGCGCGGGCAAACACACCTCCCCTCTCTCTCCTTATTACAAAGAAAATTTTGACCTACAGTCACTGTGCAACAACGAAAGAATCGTGGAAAAAAAAAACAGAAAATGATGCAAAACAGCAACTGCGAATGGCAGATGTTGCTCACCAATCCGAGGCAGTCGACCATCAATTGGGTGGTTCCATAATGAATCTGTAGTGACCAACGCTTAGTTAATTAGCGCAGAAACACCACAGAATGACTAACCTTTAGTGGCCGGACGTACCCAGGTAGGGAAGACGGACGTTGGAAGTTTCTCATGACTTTTCTTGCATTGATAAAAAAAAAGTTCGCTTAAGTTTACGTAAGGAAAATGACTCAAAAGCTAAATGAAATTAAAAACTGCGACAGAATACGAGAAAGATATTACCTAATGGAGTTCAAAACCAAACGACGCTCCCAATTGGGTTCGACGCCAATATTCAAATGCGTGACCCATGATGCGAGTATTGAAATAAATATCGATAATAGCAGTGCATCTAAAATGAAAATTCCATATCGAAATTTGACGGCACCATACTCTGCCCTCTTCTAAAACAACGAACACCTTTGCCACTCTTTCCAGAATGGCTAATACAAACTCACTACTGCAGCTAGGTATTTGCAGCATAACATTATCGACCAGATCGTGGCTCTATTTACTTAGACCTGCTTGCCAGAGCAAAAAAAAAGAAAAAGGAAGTTTTCGCCCTCCATCCTTCTTGCACTTCCCGGAAAAAAAAGAAAACAACGTTTAGCTGTCTCTTTTATTAAACCCAAATAAGGCATTCGATATCTCAGAGCTACTTTAACTGCCATCATCATTTATAAACCAAATATAAAATTTTTAAAACCCAACAATAACCACATCCATCCTTCTTTTGGTGAACTGATGCTGTTCTTACAAATAACGCCCATTCTTATTTGTTGGCATAAAAAAGGCGTTTGTAATGAGATTGGTCAAACAAATCTGCATTTCTCAGAGACGAAAAAAACAAAAACAAAACAACTCACACAGCCACGGACGAGAGATAGCCGTATAACCACATCCATCCTTCTTTCGGCGATATATTCTACGAGGTGGGCGCGACTCGCCTGCCTCGGTAGTAATCCCCTCTTCCACTTTCGGATTATCCTTGTCGTTTGAAATCGGTTCTCTTTCTTTGATTATGGCATTTCCTTCCTCAACGCTCACGTTCGGAACGCTCGAGTCTGCAGTAGCTCAATCAACGACTGCCCCACTGATAACGCCCACTTTAAAATTCCGTTCGACCCTCTGTTCTGTTGGCGACAACTATTCTGTGCCAAATCACGCATTATTTACCGTAAGATCTTGTTTATAAGCTCACGATTCGCAAGTTTTTTTTTCACGATAAAGAAGGGGGTGGCGCTGGAACAACAAATGTAATCAGGCAGCAAGTCATATTTCCGTTTTTTGATGAGAAATACAATCGGGATGAATTTTTACGGTGCTCCGAAGACGCTAACAAGCTACGGATCGAGAAGGGACACTCAGAGGCTGAAACATGCGCAAGGACCAAAAAAATAACAGCAGCCGCCTTGACTACCAACATTTTGGAGCAGAAGGATGCAAGGGAAAACTCTTTATAATTAGGAAGTGGGGGTGGCGGGGAGGGGAGGTGAAGGACAGGACTGCGGAGGGAGGTGGTAGGAGGAGAGAACGGCGACGAGGAGAAGGGTGGGGGTGTAGAGGGAGGAACCTGTAATCGATATTTGACGGCTGTTGTTTTTTAAGACTTTTGACGCTAATAAAGTGTCAAAACATCAAGTAAATCCTGAAAAAAACTTTGCGCCAGGTCGCTGCCATTCGCGGAGCAGGCAGCGGATATGAAAATTTTGATAACTGAGGTGTTCGTCTATCAAGCATAAAAATGACACAACATAAGCACATATATTACTCGCTCAGCCTGCCTTGATATGTTATCTTTACACAAATTTTTAACAAATATCAGATCCACACTAAATTTTGTAAATTTTGCGACCCTTTAAACGTGGGGTGAGAGCTAATGCAAAAAAGAAAAAACTCTCGGCGTCAGGCACAGAACGCTGACAAGCTATTCCATTTCGGCGTTCTGTTCTAATTGGAATTTGACATTATTTACGATGCACAGCGAGGACAACCTTCGGTTTTAATCAATAAAATGAAAACCACGTGTTCGTTATCCAATTAGTCGTCAATAATGATTAATTATGAAGCATCCGGCCACTGCAACATTATGTTTCGACTCGGAGGTTAAACCAGCCCCAGCAAAAGACTACTGGGAAATATTCCAAATTCCTTGGCACAGATTTGAAAATCTCGGCACAATCTCTTTCTCAACCTGCCTTAACTTTCCATAATATTTTCAGTTAATTATGTATGGATCCTTAAGAATTTCCAGGTTTGGAAGAGGTCAACCAGGCACGGTTCAACTCTTACCGTCAGAGTTCATGAATGGCTGCGATTCTGCAGCCGAAGTAGAACCCAATCGAGAATGCGTTGTATCAGAAAAGCGCTCATTATCGACTGGTTTCACCGTTTCCTCCTGTCGTCTAGCGTTCTCTTCTTCTGCGTCCAATTCTAACAAGGCCAAATCTGAAAGTCTAAATACTTAACCGTCTCACCCTCCGCTTTAATAAAAACCAATGAATGAATCATCCATTAGGAACTAATAAGCCGAATGTTTCGAAAAGAAGTGCAATTCCACAATGCCACAAATAGTGAATAACGCCCCAAACCCAACGAAAAAATTGTTATCGGCAGCTACACCAAAATTCGATTGGACATTTAAAAAAACCCCTAACTGTAAAACCAAACTCTTTCCGCCCCCTCACCTCCCCCCACTCTGGACCAGAGAAGCAATCCCTCCCCCCGCCACCCAAGCGGAATCTCGTCCGGAAAAAAGATTGAAAACCCTCGTTGCGTCCACTCTTGTTCTCTTTCTCTTCTTCTTCCCTCCCTCCTTCCCCTTAACAAAACGTCCTGTCGGTACAAATATCACAAATGCAATTTCATTTATATTGCAGGGTTAGACAATTTTTGTCAATTTTAGGATAGTTTTTTAACGAATATCTCAGAATCAAAGTTTTCTGTGTTGTTCTCAGATAGTTTTCCTTTGTGCATGCCTCTGTTTCTTGAATTGACAGGAATAACATTTCTACGCTAAAGAAAAATCACCGCCTCTCAAGTTTCTCTTGATCGCTATCTGCTATCCTTAGTTTTTTTTGTTCAATCAACTTTTTAATATTCAGCAACGCTTTC
>JPKZ01002876.1:111722-137857 GCA_000803305.1 Toxocara canis | reverse complement strand
CCCCCCCACCCCCCCATCCCCACAGCTCCTTATAAGGGAGAGAGGTGGTGATGCGCGTATGTTTCAAACCCAGAACAAAGCTATGAAGGGAGGAAGCATGTACTGCACTGAATATTCCCGTTGCATAAGTGGTCGATCAATAAGGTAAGACGTACGAAACTTTCATAACGTGCGGTTTCCGTTCACCGTGGCTCACGACCTTTGAAGTCCTGCCGTACCACATTTGCACATTTCGGTTTTTGTACTTCCTGCAAGCTGCTAATTTCTCACAATGCGCCTCCGATAATCTTTTTTTTTCTCAGCGTTTGGAGCACTAGGACCCTATGCAGGCAATCCTCGCACACCCCTCCCCTAAACTGTGGAAGGGAAGAGGAGTCCTACAGTCTGCATCCAACTTGTGTTGCAAAACGACTGCTGATATCCCCTCTTGCTAGCCTTAGGCTTCCACCTACGAATCGACTGCTAAAAATCGCATGGGCGAAAGATATTCTGTCTAATTATGGACCAAACGAATGTGGATAACAGCAGGAAAGCGTGCAAGATTTGAACGACAGAAGAAACCGAACAAAAAATGTGAGTGTGTTTCACAAATCCTGAGTAATTGGTGAGCATAATGGATCGCACAGAAGGATGCTGTTATTGTGATTCAACCTATCCAGTTACACAGATTGTTCCCTGAAACTCAACCGCTTATTTTTGTAAAGTGTACTTGGAAATGCAAATTTTTGCATTCTTTTTAATTTTACGACTTATGCGGAAGCGTGTTGATTGACTCGGAACTTGGTACAGGAGACAAGCAGTTGTGTCATACGTAACAAGTTTCTAGCTTTAGTTCCGACCCTTCCCCGACTTCAAAAAAAAAAAACCGAACAGGCAGATAATTATACATATACACATGAATACGACAATCACATAATCACGCCAGTTGCTAGTGTAGATTTATAAAAGAGCATTACAACAACAGCATCTCAATACCACGTTCGTTTTGAAAATGAAAATAGCCTCGGGCAGGCCGAACCGTTCGCAACTGCGACAAGCCATATTGCGCACTTTTCTTGATGACTTTTCAGAAGTGCTGAAATGCGGAAATAATGTATTACCAACTTGCTTTTGAGCAAAACATCTCAGCGTTCTAAAAACTCATTCTAATTGCCGGAAAGAATCGATTTTTTCCAAATAATCCTTGCCGACATGAACAGTTTAGGAAATTTCTCTTCCTTGTATTGTTTGTTTGTTTTTCTCTACAAGCTCCAGCTAAAATAAAATCTAGTTTGTGTGTAAAAAGCTAATTTGAATTTGTCTATTTCGTCGTTTTGTCAGAAACTTCATCATCCCTTGCATTCGTCTAAACGACGGCAAGCACTGCTAGTATCCTGTTTCAATTTTGTTTTGAAACGTACCCGCTAGAATTCATTCGTCCTTCTCTCTCTCCCACTCTAAGCCCCTCTCCTCTCGAATCCAAAGGCCTCAAACGTAAACCTTCGTTTGGAAATATCGCTTCATATAAAAACTGTAAAATTCGGTCCTTCCTAGAACTTTGTTCCTGCCCGCCAAAAAATCCTCCCTCTGAGTTGAAACACTATAACCTCTGCGTCCGAAATTTAAAGGTTTGCAATATACATATATACAGTCACTGCAAAGAAACAATGCATTAAACATGGTCATTCCCTCTCTTGCCTGCAAAACGAACTCTGGAGCTCCATATCCGTCATCATCTTTAACTCTCCATTACTTTCTCCCTTTGCTCATTTTCCATTTCATTCTATCGCACTTCTATAAAAGATCAGCATATACCTATAATCAGCATGAGGAAGAGAAGAAGTGAAAAGCAGAAGAATGCGAATGCCCATTTATGATAACATCAAATATCGTAAAAGCCAAACAAGGCCCACCTCGCAGCTGCACGGAACAGTTACTCAACGGCTAGATGGTTCGATATCGGGGCAAAAAATGTTGAAGAAAAAGACCGAGCAATAATTACACCTCCAATCACCTGAAAATGCTCATTAAGATCGGCAGTCGAAACAGTAGTTCCTTAAGACGACGGCCATTAGGAGTTTTACAAGCATTGAAGCAGCAAAAACCTACACGTATTATATGTACGGTTTGCCTTCCGACTGCGCGTTTCGTTCTCCTCGACAGCTGTAGCCAGAGCGGCCGAAATGCTTCCACCAACGTCGGCCTTCTAGGCGCCCACCACATCTCCAGCAAAAATCGTTATCGCATTTCGTACAATGCATATGATCGCAACCGTAATCCTTCTATAACACACGCATTAATCCAACTACACATCGTAGGAGTCAAAATACTATCTGCCTTTAGATTCACACAGTACATGATTCAAAAAAAAAGGCATCTTTTACTAGCTTAAGCAATACCCAAAATTGCAAGCGCGTTATAACGTATGGTTATAGAACTGATCTCTCCCACTTTTCCTCCATATTTCACTGCTTTATGCTTATCGTACCAGTGTTGCGATCAAACAGTAATGAAGCCCTCATTGGTTTCAAATGACAGATACCCATAGCTTCTACCATTATCTGTATACAAAAGTATCCTTCCCCCTAATCCTTCTCTCTTTCCCCTCCCTCCCCCTTAATCTTCAGCATTTAACTGCCGGACGTTCTGTTTGAATAAAACCTCACTGAATTTGCATTTAGTCGCATTGGTTTCCTTGTTTGTCTTCACTCACAACTGCAACAAATTCTCCGTTATTACGGCTATTATCCTCCTCCCACTCGATAATTCGAAAGCGCCATTATATGCTATTATAAAACACAAATTCGTTCCCTCTGCATCATTTGCGTCAACGGCACTTCACATGAACAACGCGTTCTCGCAAAACGTATTCATATACGTAAAGCGCTGTGAAGATGCAGGATATTTCCGGAGCCAGAAGGTATAATTATTTCATGTGCTGCATTCCTAACGGTCTTTGCGCGTTCCACACATCCCTGATGATCGCAGAAGGCGTACAAACATCGAATGAACAGGGCTCATCATTCCGTAACCAAGGTGTTCGACAACAACAATAATATTTCTTGATTCATCGTCATGCTTTCTCAAGACGGAGCTTTATATAAATGATGATCAGCACGTTATTGAGCAAAAAACTGCACCCTCCATGTAGACAATAAACAGTTCCAACACGGAGTCTACTATGAACTAAAACAGCCTTAAACTGGACAGAAAAACGACTAACCAGAACATAGGTACTGCACCAAGGGCAATGTTTGCCCTCATTCTCGAGCATCCACCGCTCGCTCATCATCTGCTGTATCTTGTTATCTAGCTGCCTTTTGCCACCCATGCACCGATACATTGCCTCTCGCTCCGTATCACTTGCATGTTCGAACGCATAGAGCAGCTTTAGACTTCTTTCAGATACTACAAAATTCTCATCTTTAGCTATCTTTGTGCACTTTCATACAAAACGCTGCTTCGGAGAACTATTACTTCTGATATGCGTACGGCGGACGACTAGGCATGGCCAGTGAGAAAACAGCCTTTAAGAAAGTGTTTACAGTGACTACTGCCTATTGTTTTAGTTGTTTTAGCGCAATATGAGAAAATTTCGTGGACAATTCTTTAGCTAACTGTCATCTCATTCAATCGCACAAGTTCTAAAAAAAAACAGGATGGTTTTTACTTATTAATTACGACTAAGTATTATATATAAATAAACAAATGAAACACACGTAAAAGTGTCCCATCAGTGCTTTCTTCTGGCTGGTTCAAAACAATCGAAACAATGAAAGCCTCATAATCAAGTTCGTCTCTCTAGCTGTCTCCAAAAATTACAGCCACTGCTTGATGAAGTGTCTCTTTGATGAGGAAGACGGTTACATTAGCAATAAACTTAGCTACCTGCAATTCGTTCATTAACCTGTTTAAAGCAAGTTGTGTGCAATATGCAACAGGCGACGAATATCACACAGCAATAACGAAAAGACTGCATGTTGGCAACTACTTTGAACGTAAATGTAAATTTACGTCAGGTGGTGCTGTTGTGATGCTGAGATTAACAAATTTCAATAATAATTTCATTTGTTTTGCAGAGGCTTCTATGTATAAATGAAGTCGTCAATGCACTCAAAGAGTAATTAATCTCAGTTTGGGTGCCCCGATGATTTCATTTAAAAATCGAAACATAAGCACAACAAGTAAAGTCAGAATTACCACCGGCTGCTCACATCATCGCAGAGACAGCACTGAAGTAATAAACAGAAGGTAGGAATTTCCGTGGCATCAGCCATCTCAGTCACTTTACGCGTAGGTTAAACAGCTGGTTTAAACAACGGCCCTATCAGCAGCCTACATGGATGCACATCGATGACCAAAATAAACGCAATAACACAAACGAAGCGTACCTTCACGTGACGATTCTTGGCCGTCTTCCGCAACTGACAATTTTCTTTCCGCTATACGTAAAACAGCACTATGAAGAAGCATCCATATAATACAATGCTACTAGACTCAAAACGAATATAATCTTATAAGGGAGGAAAAGTGAGAAAAATCGTACAACGCGAGTAATCTTCTTTGTATTGTCTTTGTAATGTCTTATATCAACTTTACACCGTCGTGAAGGTAGTCGTTGCTTATCGACTAAATAAAACATTCGATACGATTCCAGAAAAAGGGAAATGTCGGCTTATCGACTAAATAAAACATTCGATTCGATTCCAAAAAAAGGGAAATGTCGTTCGAAATCGTGAAAACAGAACATTTTAAAATCCGCCAGTAGCAAGCATATGGGAAATAGGTAAGGGAAAACAAACACTTTGTTCTTCGCTTTAAGGATGCCTGCATGGAACTGAATTTGTTCACACAGAATCAGAATAGAAAAAAAAAACACAATTAACAATAATCCAATCCAGTTAAACGCAACTGAAAAAAAAAGGAATTGCAGGTCCCTTTGTTATGATAGATAACACAGCCGAACAATGCAATTCCAGTTTACGTGAACGGGTGGTCCGTACTCGAGAAGTGCATGCACTCCATCCATCTGACTATAGCATAAGGATGCACGAAAAGAGCATACTTGAGACCAACAACAAAGGACACCTAAACTCCCGTATTTCCGAGAAAGTACATTTCAGATAATGGACGAGTTCCTTAATTTTTCTTAATAACTCTTTTTCAGCAAAAAAAGAAACGGATCACCTGTTTGGCATGGTGCCAGCGCGTGATACGCCTTACCACAGTTGATGCAGAACGAAAAATCACACACGGGGCATGTTGCTAGCTTCGATGCAACGCTGAAAAATTAGAACTTTTGAACAAAGCGTTACGTCCAGAATAAATCCTTTTATGCAAAAAAAAACCTCAAAGAGACCTGTGAATGACGAAATGTTCCCTCCATCAACCCTTAATTGTCAACACGTCGTCTGAAACTGGACGTATTCAAAATCGGTTTAGCGACGATCCCTCAGCTTTCGATAACTCTTTTCCCGATAAAGCGCATGAATACGATATTTTGAACAGAGAAGCGATGACATGATTTTTTCGATAAGAACAACTTCCCATTATTGTGTTTCACATGAAATGGCCTGGAGGGCATATCCAGATAAGAGTAAGACAAATTTGAAACAGCTTGCCATGAGATAAAATATTTTCTCGAAACCATTAACCATTAGGTAAGCATGAGCTGGTACGGTTAACAACACTAGGCTTCCAAACGCTTTTGCAGCAAAGCATCCCCATCTCGCCGAAATAACTTCAACAGGAGAAATTTTTCACTTTTAACTTGAACAGTGAACTAGATCACAAATTTAGCAGAATTCATGGGACTGTATCACAAATTTAATAAAAATCAAAGGTGCTGCAGCAAATTAATACCGCATAGAATGCGACTGTTCAGTAGGTGAAACGATGACAACAGACTGACAACTGGGCCGAGGACATCGCACCGCATCGTCCATCTTTTCCAAATTCTTCTCAAAAAGAAGCCGCTCATAGCGTTCAAACTGATCGCTTGAAAGCAGAGAACGCAGTAAAGACGGTGCCGCCTCGCTATCGCATCCGGTTGCCATACAACACAGTTGTTTTACCTCAAAATGGTCAGTTCGTTTGGTTTTTTTACATTACCACGCCACCCTGTCATATACCTCTCCTCTCCCCTTTCTCCCTTTTGGCCACACTTTTATCTGCGGAAAAAACATTTCGTTTAGCAAAATTAAACCACCATAGCATTCGGGTGGCCAGAAAGTCTATAGAATATGTAACTGGTTCAGGACGGCCTTTTCGTATGCGAGATGAGTGGTGATGAACACAGCATGCTCGAAGTAGGAAACGGCGGAAAGAATGCATGAAGTAAGGGTAGCAGGAGATACAATAATCAATGTTTTATTACAACAAGAATCTCTAATCTTAACGAATTTAACAAGATAATTCGTTTAAACTTTGCATCGACTATTTTCCCCCCTTTAAAACATAGAACGCACCACATTCCCTATGACTCTTGTTTGAAGTGTTCCTCTTGTTTGTCTCAGCCTTGAATCGGCTCTGATCATCTCGAAACACTTCCAACACAAAAAAGCCCTTTTAAAACAGCGGCGTTTTGCAACTGCCAACTCAGTAACAGAAAAAAATTTTTTAAATGAAAAAGAAGCCATAACCTCGTTCAATTTCTTGGTCAGTATTGAAAAGACAATGGGCTTATTTCGCTCCATTTGGCCAATGAAATTTTCAAACTCATGAATGGCAAATGAACGCCATTTGCTACTTCAGTTGCGAAATATCATGAAGAAAGATTTCAGCGGCATAGAGCTTCGCTCAATGAGTTTAAAGTTCTAAAGGCAATAAATCACTTTATCCAAGGTTCAGACGTGATCTGCGCATTTCCTGATTTTCGAATCATTTTTCCTTCCAGGAATACGTAAGGTTTATTTCTACACCAGGGACTGTTTCGAAAAAAAACAATAAACGTATCGTGAACTGTACTGTTACGTGGGTGAGTTTGCTTTTTTTTCGTTACGGAGGCAAGAATCAAAAAGGAACAAAGCCTTTCGGAAAGCCGCTACAGAATCGAAATCTCTGGGGAATTGCGAAAGGGGAAGGAATAGTCTTCCCATCCAATTCTGTGCAAATGTCGCTAGTGCAAAATAATGGGTCCTACTTACCGCTGAACTTGTAAGCTGCTCTTGGTAAAATGCGTTAATACACTCTTTGCAGAAAACATGTTCGCATGGCATGAATCGAGCGCATTCTTTGCCAATCTTTGTGCTGCCACATACCTAAACACATTCATGCATTTATTTCTATTCATACGTTTACAAAATTAAACCGCAGCTTTCAACTAAACAACGAAAGAAACATCGCTTATGTCGGTAATACGCCGAGATAAAGAGAGGCGTTCTTTGAAAAACGAAGCACTTCACTCAATCCATAAAAATCCCATCATGCTTCCCCATAACTAATTAACCACGCTTTCTACTAATTAACTAACCATGCTTTTTAATAACAGAATTTTCGCATCCCCAATTCCAGCTAGAGGTCACCAAGCCAGTAACGGTAGTGAGCGAAAACGGTTTCGAAGAGAGTAATCAGCATAGGAACAACCTTTCCAGCGCAGCTTTGCAAGTAAGAAAAGTGGCATAGCGAACACACCCTAAACAGCAAAACGCTTAAGAATTTTCATCCTCATCGCATCGTTACAAAGAGAAGTTACAATCAAAAGAAGAACACTAATAAATTGTGCGCAATACGCGCTTCTTTCAAACTTCGCTGTCTGTAGCAACAAATATCTAGAAGCCCAAATAAGCAGGGAGATTTGAATAGGAACAGACAATGAATAAATGCCCTGCTGAATCGATCACAGGGAACACATTCTACTCTAATCTTTCCACAATGCTCGAAGGGGTTTTCAGGCAACAGCGCTTTATTTCTATAAGGTGAGAGTACATTCGAGGCAATACGGTAGTGACATGATACAACAAAGCCTACCGCACATTCAAAGAACTCGCGCTCGAAATGATCAAGAGAAGTCCGCTCGTCATAAGAGACCGCCTGAAGCAAAATTTGGAAGTTTACGAACCCTCCAACATTACCCTTTGACGAAGAGCTCGCCAAACCCTGCAAACTCTGATATCCGCTCGTACCCTAACAGTAAACACACTTTTCACCACATAAACACATGAAATCATTTTCAGATTAATAGTTAAATGACTCTATGACATCCGACAAGGATCATGCAAAAACTAAAAATTAATCAGCAACAGCAAAAGCTATTTCGGAGGAAATGAATCAGAAAAAAGAAGAACGCTCGCTGAATACGTCGGGCAATTTCCAAGCATGATCGAAGTTCCAAATGTCTAGCCAAGAAAACAGGAAAAAACTTGCTAATGTTATTCAGTCATTTTGTTTTTGAAATCTAGTTACGCAGTCGCTCTCAAGCTCAGGAACCTTGGGCGAGTTAACAAATTACATCATTGGTTACGCTAAAATACACGGCCCAAGGCTGCCTTTCATGGACGTGATGGAAGGCCGTAGCTTCCCAGTCGCTGTGCGCTAGCACTTTCGAGAAACGAGTGAGCCGGTTCTTTTCTGCCCGATCCATCATGTGCAGAAGGCGAATTCCCTTCTCTAAAAAACTGCTAGTGGACGGCCTTTTCTTATCAAAACATTTGTTACAGATGTGAAACCCCAATATTTATGAACCATTCCAAGGCTAATTTTCCGATTGAACAATAAGACGACCAAACAAAATGAACTGAAGTCAAAAATTCGAAACTAAGCTCCAGAGATCGCGAAATTTCAGCTCAGCAAGGAGCAAAACTGAATTTGCTGAGGGTGAGTTGGCGCCAAGCGGCGTCTCAGAAGAGGACTAATCTCATTCAAAGTAGCACCGAATATGAAAACATTTGTATGAAATGCAACGTCCAAAGAAAAACTGCTTGAGAAGGAAACTGTATTGAAGGGCTGAAGATCTTCGGTGCTAGAATCAGCAGACTAAATATGAATAAAACCAAAAATGTACGCACGCACCTGAGCGTCTACCGAATCCATATCGATAATATGATCGTTTTTAGCTAAACTCTCAAGCACTTGCTCCTTTATAGCTTCAATACAAGCAAGAATCAGTGGAAGACCACAAAAATCATCACATACTACCTTCAGACGTTCTTCCACATCATGCTTCTAAAACATCTCACAAAAACAACGAGACCTTTGCAGTTGTCTTCCAGGATCACGCTAAAAGCGCTAACATGCAATGCTAAACATTCTAGAAATGACGAGCTGGTTCCGAGTTGGTTCTTGTAGTACAGTAATATGAAACAAAATAATATTTAAAAGTGAAAAAATAAAAACTGACAACAACGGCAATATTTGCGACGCCATCAACGAGAACTTCGAAAGGCGTCCAAAAGTATTGTATTCAGCTGGTTTCAATTTTCGGTAAGCTCACGACGGTTCGCTAAATGCTTCGTGACTTTCAGAAATGAATATATCTATTTACATGACTGAGCCTCAACTACAGATCTCCAGCAGTCACACACTGGCAGACCCCCTCCCCCTTGCACAAGAGGTCTTGCAGTCCTGTCCAGGAAGGTGATGGGTGGGTCTTTGTACTTTTGATTAAAGAGCTCTTCCTTGTGGTGAAAATTTCCCTAACAAGACGTCTTCGAAGACGCCTTTCCTGACCAGATAGAATATGGTACCGCCTATATGTTACAGGAAACGACAGAAAGTGGTGAAGGAGGAGCCCAACTAGCGACCAAACTTTGGGTAACTGGCCGCACACGTATGCTAGCTGTGCAACTAAAAATAACATGAATGGAACAATTAATATCAAAACATCAATCAATACGATTTCACGTGTCCACCATCGCGCCATCAGCGTATATTCGGGTGCGCTATTAGATGGATAGTCGCTTGGTAAAGAGAAGAATACTTTCACCGGCGGTAAATATCTTACGGAAGCTTCTCGCTGTTCTGAAAATTCACATTTCGAAGCCTTAGGCCCTGTAAAGCTTTTAGAGGCAACAACTATGTTTCATCGATTATAACAAATATAAACGGCTTGTTCAATAAATAGCCCACTTATTAAATATACGTTCATTTTCACCATAAAAACAACATATAACAGTACTAGCATATATCTGATAATATATGCCTAATAATTCAAATACAGCCGTTGGTCATCACTTACAGCAGCTTGCTTAAACATATAATAACATGTACATGGTGAACATCACGAAAATTAGGAAAAAAGTTTTAAAAAAAACGAATCTTTAAGATGAAGTACTTCATATTGTAGACAGCAGTTTAACAGAATGTGGAGGATGGGTTTTAAAGAATGATGTAGTGTAAAGAGGGATACGAAGAGATGCTTTCGTTGGAAATTTCAGCAATATGCATCAAGAGAGTAAAATCATCCCGTAAACATCGGAAAGTGCAGCACATCACGGCAGCGAAAGATGACGGGAAGAGTGGCTACATTTTAAAAAATGTGACTGAGTGAACGAACTGAGTTACGAATCTACACACGCAAATAATTAACCGCCAATGAAATCAATTGAAAATTTAAGCTGGGTGATGTAAAATTGGTAAATCGCTTCTTCACGCTTTTAGTTCGTCTTAGATAAACCCTTAGGAAACTCATATAGGCTACTGAATTTTATTATTTCTTTTCTTCGAAGCATTGCTCCCAAAATTAACGTCTCAAGTGAAATGTTTCCTCTTCAGAAACCGAAATCCTGCGTGCGGGTAGTAAAAGCTTGTGCTCGACAACTAACACGCAAACATACCAAAATCCATCGCGAATGCACGCAGCTTGATCGGCTTCCCACTTCTCGGGATTTTGAGTATGACGTAGCCATGCACTTCTGGATAGTCACTAATATATTGGAAACATTTTGGGTCATCGACAAAATAACTTTCTAGAGCTGCCATCTCATCCAGCTGGTCCTGAAACTATCCAACGTTGTTTATAACTGGCTTCTCTTTGCAAGTAGCTGAAACATGCTACACAACTGATTCGCATAATGACTGATATATAGAATGCTTTGAGCTACAACCTCATGCAACCCGTAAGATGCGCCCAATGCTCCCCCTCACCTCTCCCCTCCTCCCCCGCCCCGCCCTTCCAAGAGGTTCATATGTACAATACAGATGGAAAGATGCATACTTTTGCGCTTTTTCAGTTCGTATTATACTCACATGTAATGTTCACAACAAAAATTTGACTGTTGAGCGGCGAGTTGCTGTTGAAAAGTTTTACGTGCAAAGAGAAATGAATTTGCTGAAATGAAAAGTATTCGTTACGAACAAATGTGACCGCTTTTCATTGTTTAGCTCGTCAGCCACCCTTTCGCCTAGGGCACACTGACAGCTTTCAATTCGACAATCGCTCAGCGAGTGGGCTGCGTTCAGTTTGCTCATATGATTATAGTGCTGCAGCTGCTCAGAGACCACTGCGTAAAACAATTCAAGCTATACCTTACTCCTCGAGCTTGTGGCTATAAGGTGATGTCGGACTCGATTCACATGAAAGCTACCCGCATGATGAACACATTTTATAAGTTTCAAGTGAGCAAGCTTGTACACAAACTTCTCGTATGTCGCAAACCACCAATAGAAACCAGTTGAAGAGAAAATAAAGTTTGACATCCAAACGACAACTCTTCCGTCGGCAAAAACTTCTCCCTGAGGAAGTGGAATTTAAGTTTTCAGTTCTAAGCATGAATGAAAAAATTAAATGCCGGAACAACAAATTAAAGTCGAACATGAAATGACCTGTTTGTTCTGCTGCATACTCGACGAACGAGTGGCTGCTGATTCCCGATTATATGCGGAGTTCGCGTTCCTTAAACGACCTTCATTTATCATCCAGTTCACCGTATACCTTATCAACTTTTAGTTGCTATCATGACCAGTCGCTTCGTTATGACGAAAACAAGCAGTGTATACCTTAGGGACTTTGGGCCAGTGTTCTTCTCTGAACTGAGTTTTCGCTTGACGGACGCCAACTGATCGTTTCTGCACCCTCTAGTATTCTTTACCTACTCTCTAATGAATAAACGCATAGATACGATATGGATCGCATGTGAATCATCGCCAACAAATACGCTCAAATACGACCATATCTCTGTACTTATTCGACCGCTAATCAATAGGAAGGATACTTCAATAACGGATTCTTTTACTTACAATCCATACAAAAAACGAGTATGGGCAACATGCCAAAGAGCATAATAATAGCTCTAAACGTGTGCATAATGACACCTGACAATGAAAAGAACAAATGCGAGTGAGGTACGACACCAACCCACTCCCAGTTGCCAAATTTGCACTACTGAAGAACTGAGACGGGAATCGAGCGGGAATTGATGATGCGATCGGTACATTCAAGACATCACATCAACCTTTCTCCGCTCGATATTCTTCTTTGCTTTCCTCTACCTATAAATTTTCCTTTAATTACTCCCAAACTGCTATGCTTTGTTAATGCATAATCGCATAGGACAACACCAGCATTAAGTTCGGAAAATTAGGGACACTATACTTTCAAGTACATTTTTATCATTCTCCAAACACTAAAAAGCTGTAAGTGGACAGTATTACTTTTTACATCTAAAGACTCATCAGTCGTGCAAAGCTACACTTAAGAACCTCATGAAGCTTCAAATCTCAGTCGATTTCTCAATAGCTTCCATTTTTATTGAAGCATGTCTCTCCATAAAACGCTATAAAAATACCCAAACCGCGGAATCTAAAACGGGGACACTTCGGTTTTAAGAATGGAAATAAACTCTACAAAATGAATCGACGGCACAAAGTATGACAAATCAAACCCGCATGAAGAATAATGATAAAAATTTCAATAATAAACATCATTGGATGAAACGTTCTGAGAGAAAATCCAACAAATTCCTCAGAAAACAACACGTTAAATCAGACAGAACACATAAACAACAGCATTAGGCAAAATCAATTCACTCATCTGTTCTGCACCCATTGATCATCGATCGCATTATTATTCGATTGACTGTTTGTAAGTAAACAGTTACTATTCAACGTTAACGTCCCCGCATCATGCATGGTTTAGGGATTCGAGCTGTACACTTTATTTACAAATTTGCCCTTCCCTCCTCCTCCCCCCTTAACCCATAAACAAAGGTTGTTTAAATGTGATGCACAAGTGAACCCTCAGCTTTAAAACATATATAGATGTGCCATTCCTGCAGGCAATTCAAGGATTCAATCAAAATACCTTGCTAGCAACGATACATTATGAAATAATCAACTCAGCAATAGAAATGTGAAAAAGAACAATATTTAGCAAAAACCAACACAACATAAATGAGCCAATGCACAATGAAACCAACAACGTCCCAAATCCAACGACTAACTGGCTTGCACGTTCTACACTAGTTTTGATTACGAGAGAGGATAGGACGAATGAGGAACAGCATTGCGAGGGGGGAGAGGGGAGGGGGGGAGTCAACATTTTAAAAAAAAGCCTTCTTTTTAGTTACAATAACGCATCCTCAGTGAAACTTTTTGTATTTGGCATACTCTCACCTCCATTTTCCCATCCCCCCCCCACCCTCGATTTAGAAAAAAAAATCCAAAGCACTGCAGCACCGCTGAAAATGCCAAATCCTAATCTTCGATTTGAATGGCTCACCAAACGCAAGTTCGGACATTCACCTGACATGATAGGGAAAACGAAGTCGCATTAACCATTAGCTGAACGGCATGACTCTAGAAAAGATTCTACGAATTTGAACGTCGGCAGATATTTGCAGCGATTGGTCAGTTAGTGGGTTGACATTCACAGAAATACGAACATTCCGTTTTTGCGCTCTTTTTTTGTAAGCACGCGTGATTGGCGAAGAAGCACCGACTGATATAAATGCAGGCACAACGATCACCATTCGCGCCCTCCTTCTGTTCTCGAAATTAGATGAAGTAGTTGTTGATGACTGCTGAAAAAGATCAAATTTATAAAAATCTGACGTTGCAAAAATTCGCTTTAAAAAACTGCATTGAACTGGCGGCATAATACTATGAAATCTTTTGAATGGCTCACCAAACGCAAGTTCGGACATTCACCTGACATGATAGGGAAAACGAAGTCGCATTAACCATTAGCTGAACGGCATGACTCTAGAAAAGATTCTACGAATTTGAACGTCGGCAGATATTTGCAGCGATTGGTCAGTTAGTGGGTTGACATTCACAGAAATACGAACATTCCGTTTTTGCGCTCTTTTTTTGTAAGCACGCGTGATTGGCGAAGAAGCACCGACTGATATAAATGCAGGCACAACGATCACCATTCGCGCCCTCCTTCTGTTCTTGAAATTAGATGAAGTAGTTGTTGATGACTGCTGAAAAGATCAAATTTATAAAAAACTGACGTTGCAAAAATTCGCTTTAAAAAACTGCATTGAACTGGCGGCATAATACTATGAAATCTTGCATTTACGCTATCAAACATCGACTGCTGAGCACCAAAACAATAAGTAGATGAATGAGTGAAGCTTACAGCAAACCAGAAAATCATACATAGACTTTTCTGGGACCAAATAGAAACAGAAACAGTAAATATGCCACACGCACTTTTTTGCCTTAAGTATCACCCAGTCTGCAGATTATGGAAGTTGCCGAAGCCAAGCTAAGTTTATGCATTTCGTACTGTAGCTTCAATTCTAATCATCAATTAACTTTCTTTCACCTTAAACTCTCCCACTTGACATTAGTTTAATTCAAAATGATGGATTTCTTTTAAAAATCCCAAACATTTCAATCAACAGTGAGAAAAATATCCAATCGTCCATTCTCTCTTCTACTCCTAATCATTCGTTTTCCCATTTCATTCTATAATATTTAAGAGCTGTCTCATGAGCAGTGCAAAATACAGTGTGCGTCGAAAGCTCTAATGAACCGCCCTTCAATACTTTCTCTTTTGACGACGAAAACAGCGTCAAGGTCAGCAAAAGCATTCTCTGAACTATAAGCCAACTCCAAGATCACTCCTTGGGATATTAACAATGTTAGTACCCTACACTATGCTTCCGCTGCAGACGAAATTATTGAGATAAATGATTTAGAACTTTTTGGTCCACTCGTATGAATGAAAACACTAGAGTTATGCCTCGAATATAATTAAACTTCTACTTCTCCATTCCTGCTGATTGATGCTTCGCCACAATGTTTTCTACTTTTTCGCGTTTAGCCGCTGAATATCCGTAGTACCTGTCGATTGCAACAACGCCCTGCAACAAAGACGCTTGTATATTTAATTGAGTAAGGCAGATGTCCCACGAGACCCCTCCTTCACTCAGCTTCAGCCGACGTCCCACAGGCACGTGATGAAATGTTATAACAGTGCGAATGCAATCGAGGATCTATGATACCGCTATAGCAATTTATGCATAACGCTCGGCTTATCCCGTTAATAAACCACCAGCAATATGGCGTCGCTCATATTTTACACCAATTATTCATAATTCACATAAAACATTCCCCAATTCTACCCATCTTCAAATTACTACAGAATGAAATGTTCCTCATTTTCAAAACTATAAGCTTAGAAGCAAAAATTAACACTGTATTGCACAATACATTTCTGTTCTTGTTTTCTTAAATAGCGCAAATAATTTCAATTGAGAACTGTTGCCCACAATCACAAGCTGCAATTTTAACGCGTATACAGCTCACGCCTTAAAGATCTCGTCCCATACAGCATTTTCAGAAATGCTTATCATCGATAATTGCAATCAATCTAGACATACTCGCTTGAATCCGGTCCTCTTTCTTTTAAATGATCCAGCGAATTTCTTAATCTTTACTTTGTTCAGTATTAAACGTGAAGAACAGGCAGCGAATCCATCATTCGGTGATCTACTCGACAGAGTTTCAAAGAGCTATGATCATCAGACTGCTGCTGCTGATGATAAATAAAGTCAAGGCCTCCCTTTCCCTTAAAAACGCTACAGCTTACAAAAGCTAGATATCTACAATATCTTACCAGCAGGAATACGTTTGGGAATGCCTGCAACAGCAGCCTCTTCCCTCTTTATTCTGCCCCATTATACAGGAAAACACCCTCGTTCCCATCCATTCAACAGCACGTATGCCTCCAGGTCATGAAGACAAAACGAACAAAAAGGATATTTCTAAGCGGGATGAGGATGAGTAGTTCAAACTGTTGCTCTAGACCGCTAAAAGAATTCCACCATAGAGGACTGACTCCCCCATCGGATTATGAAACAAACGATCACCTGTAGAAACCACTGTGAGCATGCTCCCTGCGCCCTTCAGTCTCTCGACGGCTCAACATATTTTCATTTAACGTCTCCTTTGCAGTTCTCGCCCTTTTCGTTGTCACCGCGACAGAATGCCTCTTAAGTAAACTGTCCTTATCAACGATAAGGTCTCTTTCAGTCGCTGACTTTTTAACTTCAAAAACTTTGCTTTTTAGTGTATCACGAATGGATGAGCGTTCTTCAATAGGCGATACTCTTGCCGCCTTTCGACGAATCACTTCTGATGAAATATTCGTTAATGGCTTTATTGATTCAACAGTAACATTCTGCTCACTCGATACCCTTCTGCTTATTTGAGGCAATACTGGATGTCTTCCGAGATCGTATTCACGAAGGGCGGCTGGTACCCTGGTTTGCCTCCTTCCCGCACGCTTTGCACTAATTTCTTCCTCTTTATCAGTAGCGCGTTGCTTAGGTGTTTGGCCTCTCGTACCTCCGTTCTGATGACTCGAAAAACCTCCTTCAATTACGGCAGTCGTCTTTGCTTCATCAATTCCAACAAACTGACTCAAAGCGGGGTGACAAATGCCTTCTGATGAGTGACTGCCTACATGTCTTTCATTGAAACGATGAAACCATTCACGTGGAAGGCAAAATTCTTTGAAGTCGGGTGATTTGAAATTACAAGTCATCTGTCGCTGCCCGACGGCATACTTTTTGCAACCAACCAAAGATCGATGAACTTGTTGTCCATTGGCGTTACGCTTTCTGTTTGTTTTCATATGAACGTCGCCGTCATCATTGTATCTGCTAAGAATAACGGAGCGCATCCGTTTTCTTGGCGATCTACCAGCCAACAATGTTTCGGGTAATCCTCTCGAAGCACCTCCATTGCTATGCTTATCGGTGGTGTTCTTCGAAATGATCGAATGTCGTTTAGATCCATCTGCCGTTTCAACATCGTCTGAGCCTTCGAAATATGCCCTTCGTGATCTTCTATCTAATAGTGATTTCGATAACTGCGGAGACTGTTCTTTCGTAATTTTCTTATTGAAAGCCCCATTTAAAAACGAGGATAATGACATGTCTTCGCTAGAACTGGTTCGACAGACTGCTTTCATTTCTCCTGCATTACCTGCAACTTGGTTAATTGACCGATTTGAAACTGAACCACCAAAATCGTAAACGAATCGACCAAAGGTGCTTTACTGCAATGTCCTGGAGATTCAAAATAGCTTCATATCATAAGCTCACACAAAACAATCCATTCTAACTCCATATTTTGGAACTTGTCATTGTAGTGTAAATAAGCGTGGATTTGGATAAAGTAAAAATAATTGGGAGAGGAAATTTATTTTGCATGATACCTTATATCAGAGTGATATCTACCATCTCGATTTTCAAGCCAATCACAGTGCTGAGAGAAAAAGCAAATACGAAATACAAAGATAACCAAGAGGGAATTTACGGACTTTTGGAAAGAAAAAAAACTACTTATATAGAAATTATAATAAAAAGCGGCTCTTAAGACCCCTCGAGAAGAGTTAAGAAATTTTATAATCCTGGTGAACATGGAGATATAGAGAAGTATTTTGCTTATCTATTTTTAAACTTTTAAGTAACGCCACAGTGAGTCAGGAAAACTGGAATGCCCGCAGCGACAGAATTCCGTGTAGTCACCGAATTAGCCCGAGAACAAGAGACGTAGAAGGCCGCTCTAATTGCTCGTAAGGCAAAACTGATTGCACTCCTACTTATCACCATCTAAGATACGCCACTCGGAAGGAGTTCATGCTCAACGATGACGCTTACCAAACGTATATTCTGGATCTGTCTAAGTGGTCAACGTGACACATACGAAGTTATACAGCAAACCCAGATCCTGCTGGGCTTCCACAACATGCGATTCGTCAGGACAAGGACTATTTCGGGAGATGTGAAGACATCAAGAAATCTTCCTGATATTTTGCTCCTCACAATGTCCGACTAACAAAATTTTTGCTCAAAGCACAGACCCACCTGTGCCTTTTGCCAGAAGTGCATAGTTGATCTTCTTTCGGGGCCGTGCTGAGATTCGCTCCATTATTGCTAAAACTAGAAAATGCAAAGGACACCTGCACAACACGAATGCGACATATCGTCTCGATGAATTAAAACTAAGGTAAATACAACATGCCTGGACTCCATACGTCGTAGCGGACCTGGTGCGGCTACTTAAAAAGTGCTCTTCGTTACCTTAATAAGTACCATAACCGCTAGCTACGTTTGCACAAGGCCTCACTACCTTATCGACTCTCAGATACATCAAGTTCAACCCCGCATGCACGAAATGGATTTGCAGCGAGGTAGGAAGGAGGGAGTGGGACAGAAAATTTCAACCCCTTTCAATCAGACACGAAAAACCGAAGGAAAAGTGAAGAAACATAAAATACTATAGAAACGTTTGATCTCTTCTTGGCGAATCGCATCGAATGAGAGTTAGCCCCTCCACAGCACTCAGATTATCCAAAAAAAAGGATCTCCTAACATTTACGCTGATGCCATCGTTCCCCATCATCATCAAACTCCTGCTTCGGTACGCAAATTTCTTCTCTTGCTCTGTTATACTCGTGAAATCCATTAACTACTTTAACTTTTGATGGCCGAGGTAAGGATTTCTTTCCGTTTTTTCCACCGTTTGCAAAATATAGAAATAAGAAACTCTTTCGTTCCTCTTTATACCGTTTGCGCGAATGACTACCCGTATCCTCCCTTTCTTGCACAACAGCCTGCCACCAACATTCCACCTACTATCGTCATAATCACCACATAGCGCAAACCAAACAGCACAACAAAATCAGTCCAGCAGCAACCGCATACTGCCGAGATCGAATCTCGGAAAAAAGAATCCCTAAAAAAGCTAACGCCGCGCCGGTCTTTACTGCAGATTTTCCCAAATTTGCGCACACTGACCTGGTATGCACCGTGCACTTAAAGTATTAAAAGAGAGTGGAAGAATTTGAATACCGCTTAACGTAAAATTATTGCACTTTTTGTTTGTTATTTAACAAGATACAGCTTGGTGCGCTGCTTATGAGAGTCGCTTTTACACTCCACTCCCTAATCAGCTGTGTTCCTTCTTGGCCCGGCTACACACTGTGCGCTTCTCATTCTCCCTTCCTCTCCCTCTCTTTCAAAAAAAAAACGGCGTTTTGACATACGAAATTTCCAAGCTGCACGCAATGGCAGCCTGCCTCAATTTCCAGAAACAACAAGCCCGTTCACATTCCCACCATCGAACACTCTGTAACCTCCACGATTTATTCCCACACGTGAACGATCATACAGTTCAGTTCAACCTTTCAAAACCTCAACCATGTCTATATTGTGCCAACAGAACATACCGTTCTCCGTAAATCTGTTTAGGACTTTCGTCAGCTCGAGCGTTTTCTCACTCAATGCTTCACGCCTGTAAAGTAACTAAGAATTCGAAGCAAACGGGGATAAGATTCATTGCATTTATGTTAGTGGAGATGTTACCCTGTTCCATCCAAACTTTCAGTTGAAAAATTCGCGGGGTCTGCAAAAAAATTCGAAGGGGTTATCTCGCCTAGTTTGTCTTTTTAAAAGGGAACAGATTTCAAGCGACACGAACGACCGCATTTTTCTAGATTCCTTATTTGAACGTGCTTCATTGATGATTACAAAACACACCTCACTAAAATTGTCAGCAAACTTGTGATTGAATTTTCGATTTGACAGCAACAGTTCTTGGTTGATTTTGTTTCACCTGCAACTAATGATCGTTATTTACGAGTGCGCTATGGATCTCAAAATGTTCTCAATCATTCCGATCTCCAAAACATCGAAATTTATCTTTCCCATTCACAGTTCTTGTGATAATCATTTCCTTCACTGGAAGATTCTCTAATCAGCTTCATTTAAAATTCGTTTATAATCAAAATTCAACACAAATACGTTACGAGTTTAACATTATTCCTCTTATTCATGTAAATAAACACTATTCTTCTTCTTTCTTTTCTTCCTTCTTCCTTTTCTTTCTTTCTTCTTTCTTTCTTCTTTCTTTCCTCTTTCTTTCTTCTTTCTTTCCTTTCTTTCTTCTTTCTTTCTTATTTCTTTCCTCTTTCTTTCTTCTTTCTTTTCTTTCTTTCCTCTTTCTTTCTTATTTCTTTCCTCTTTCTTTCTTCTTCTTCTTTCTTCTTCTTCTTTCTTCTTCCTCTTTCTTCTTCCTCTTTCTTCTTCTTCTTTCTTCTTCTTCTTTCTTCTTCTTCTTTCTTCTTCTTCTTTCTTCTTCTTCTTTCTTCTTCTTCTTTCTTCTTCTTCTTTCTTCTTCTTCTTTCTTCTTCTTCTTTCTTCTTCTTCTTTCTTCTTCTTCTTTCTTCTTCTTCTTTCTTCTTCTTCTTTCTTCTTCTTCTTTCTTCTTCTTCTTTCTTCTTCTTCTTTCTTCTTCTTCTTTCTTCTTCTTCTTTCTTCTTCTTCTTTCTTCTTCTTCTTTCTTCTTCTTCTTTCTTCTTCTTCTTTCTTCTTCTTCTTTCTTCTTCTTCTTTCTTCTTCTTCTTTCTTCTTCTTCTTTCTTCTTCTTCTTTCTTCTTCTTCTTTCTTCTTCTTCTTTCTTCTTCTTCTTTCTTCTTCTTCTTTCTTCTTCTTCTTTCTTCTTCTTCTTTCTTCTTCTTCTTTCTTCTTCTTCTTTCTTCTTCTTCTTTCTTCTTCTTCTTTCTTCTTCTTCTTTCTTCTTCTTCTTTCTTCTTCTTCTTTCTTCTTCTTCTTTCTTCTTCTTCTTTCTTCTTCTTCTTTCTTCTTCTTCTTTCTTCTTCTTCTTTCTTCTTCTTCTTTCTTCTTCTTCTTTCTTCTTCTTCTTTCTTCTTCTTCTTTCTTCTTCTTCTTTCTTCTTCTTCTTTCTTCTTCTTCTTTCTTCTTCTTCTTTCTTCTTCTTCTTTCTTCTTCTTCTTTCTTCTTCTTCTTTCTTCTTCTTCTTTCTTCTTCTTCTTTCTTCTTCTTCTTTCTTCTTCTTCTTTCTTCTTCTTCTTTCTTCTTCTTCTTTCTTCTTCTTCTTTCTTCTTCTTCTTTCTTCTTCTTCTTTCTTCTTCTTCTTTCTTCTTCTTCTTTCTTCTTCTTCTTTCTTCTTCTTCTTTCTTCTTCTTCTTTCTTCTTCTTCTTTCTTCTTCTTCTTTCTTCTTCTTCTTTCTTCTTCTTCTTTCTTCTTCTTCTTTCTTCTTCTTCTTTCTTCTTCTTCTTTCTTCTTCTTCTTTCTTCTTCTTCTTTCTTCTTCTTCTTTCTTCTTCTTCTTTCTTCTTCTTCTTTCTTCTTCTTCTTTCTTCTTCTTCTTTCTTCTTCTTCTTTCTTCTTCTTCTTTCTTCTTCTTCTTTCTTCTTCTTCTTTCTTCTTCTTCTTTCTTCTTCTTCTTTCTTCTTCTTCTTTCTTCTTCTTCTTTCTTCTTCTTCTTTCTTCTTCTTCTTTCTTCTTCTTCTTTCTTCTTCTTCTTTCTTCTTCTTCTTTCTTCTTCTTCTTTCTTCTTCTTCTTTCTTCTTCTTCTTTCTTCTTCTTCTTTCTTCTTCTTCTTTCTTCTTCTTCTTTCTTCTTCTTCTTTCTTCTTCTTCTTTCTTCTTCTTCTTTCTTCTTCTTCTTTCTTCTTCTTCTTTCTTCTTCTTCTTTCTTCTTCTTCTTTCTTCTTCTTCTTTCTTCTTCTTCTTTCTTCTTCTTCTTTCTTCTTCTTCTTTCTTCTTCTTCTTTCTTCTTCTTCTTTCTTCTTCTTCTTTCTTCTTCTTCTTTCTTCTTCTTCTTTTCTTCTCTTCTTTCTTCTTCTTCTTTCTTCTTCTTCTTTCTTCTTCTTCTTTCTTCTTCTTCTTTCTTCTTCTTCTTTCTTCTTCTCTTCTTCTTCTTCTTCTTCTTCTTCTTCTTCTTCTTCTTCTTCTTCTTCTTCTTGCTAGTGAAAAGCTTCACTAATTCCACAGCACAGGACCGAACCAGTAGCAAAAATGCATTAAAAATGAGCCTTAACATCACGCTTTCTCATCGACTACTCGATGGACTAATGGATCTTCCGTCCGATGAACTGATTTAATGGCAAATGCAACTTCATTTTTCTCTTTCGAATTCCTCCCTAACTGAAAATGAGGCTGCTAGATCACGTTTCATAACGAAAATTGCGCGTAATTTGAAATCATGCTCACTAATATAACAAATAAATGAATTACATCCGTGTTATATGCACTGATATACGAAAATTCAGGCGAACTGTGCGACGATAGTCTCATATGTTTTTATATGTAATCTAACAAAATTTCCTGTCCCCCTTGCACCTTATCTTATGCTAATAAAACTGCTCATAACTACGATTATAAAACTCTTCTTGCCGAGTCCGTTTCTGTACTTTTGACAGTTGCGCACCACCCATACGACATATGTTTCCATAGCACACATTTGACACTAACTTGGACAACCCATCTAAATTGTCTAGAATCATTGAGTTCCTAATTCAACTGGACTAATTACCACAATTCATTTTTGGGTCCTTCGATTGTCGAACGAGCTAGCTAGCTGTTTATGTTGTTCGAGCATTTTTAGTGTCTTCATGGATAAAATGAACAACATTTCTTACATATAATGCGACACAGTTGAGCGCATTATTATTTGGATGAGCGTAATGTATATATGCAGAGATAGGTTCGTGACGAGAGCCCGAAAAAGGGTGTTGAGGAGTGTGAATCGGTGGGCACTCATCCTCGAAGGCATAGCACACATTTTGTTTGTCTTTTATTTTTGTCGTCAAAAACAAACACAACAGCGTTTTGCGATTGTTTAGCAGCAAGCAGCTCATCGTTGCTTCTTTTTGTTGTTTTGCATTCTTTGACGATAGCATTCTCATTTACACCTCTCTACCAACTGTACACATTATTTATTGGCTTTAACATAGTTTCTTACAGCAAGGAAAACTGCCTAGAATTAGAAGAGCACAGGAAGGTCTAGTTAAACGGAACGAATGTGAGAAACCGCAAATCACGCATCGTTGCAAAAATGATCGCATTTTGATCGAATTATTGTGGCTTCTAATTGGGAATCCCCCTTTATCACGTTCTGGGTATAGGGAATTCATTTGGCTGCATTCCCGCTGTGTATCTTCGAAAATACTAACTTTAAAAATAAAAACATTTGAGGATACAAGTCGATAAACGGAACGGCGAGCATCAGGTCAATCAAAAATGAATTTTTCATGATATTCATGCTAATAACATTTTTAAAGTACACATTTTAATACACATTTAATACACAAAAATACACATTTTAAAGCATCGCATTCAACGTGAGAATTCTTCCTTCATTTTTGACGATTACGGCTGTTTGGAAGCGGTATATCTCAACGACAGCAAATTCACCTCATTCCCAGATTAAAGTTACCCTTATTGCTTTTGCTCAGAACCGGATGCTTTGCCATATTTTTGGAAAAGTTGAATTGTGCTCACTGTGAAACGCTGCAATGGACAATGAAGATGCCGATTTCATGGACAAAAATACGCAAAAATGACATCTAGATGGAGGAAGATGCAGTGTGAAATGAATGAACATGAGGGAGTGCAGAGGCAGCTTTAGCGAGCCATTTGCGAGCAGTAAAAGGCGTGTTTAGCAGCTAAATATCGCTGCATGGAAATGCCTATTTAAGCGATTTGCCGACTTGTGATGCTATGCAACGACATCAGCTAAAAGTATTGCCGTACTGCTATTTGTGGCAACCTGCAAAAAAAAAATTTTTAAGAGAGTGCCCGATGTTTGTCGTACATCTTTTCATCGTATAGTTTATGAAAAGAAATTCTTAAAATATCATACAGCTTTCCGTTCAGTCTTTCCACTCCAATCTAGTAACTGTACCTTTAAATGTGAGTTCACACCCCACCCCTCCCCCCTCTATCGCACGCCTCGATTTCATCATCTCCTTACGTTTGGTATCCCCTCACTCTCCTCGTTCACAATGCCATTCAATGCAAAATTCTCATTAAGTTCATTATCTCGAATTCATTCTGCTCCATTTGGGCATCCTACTACTAAAGAACCTTTCTTCAGATTCGATTTGCCCCTCACTCCCCACCCCTTCCAATCGTTCCTTGTTGAGGTGAAGTTACTGTTGCCATGGCATGAGCACGAGGTGATACAGCAAGTATTAAAGGCGTCACCAAATAGGTCAACATAATTTTTCTTGATCCATCTCTCAAGCAAGTTCGTGTTAAAAAAATTTGTTAATAACATGAAGCAGAAGTTATGCTAATAGTTTTTTTTTATTCTAAGGAACAATTTTGGTACTGAAGAGCAATCGATTATTTGACTGCTGACTTCAGCCGCATAAGAACTGAGAAAATTCTTCAAATGAAGAAAAAGCAAACCAGAAAAAGAGGAACGAACTGTAAGAAAAGAAGGAAAAGAGACTTGACATTTTTGACGATTACGGCTGTTTGGAAGCGGTATATCTCAACGACAGCAAATTCACCTCATTCCCAGATTAAAGTTACCCTTATTGCTTTTGCTCAGAACCGGATGCTTTGCCATATTTTTGGAAAAGTTGAATTGTGCTCACTGTGAAACGCTGCAATGGACAATGAAGATGCCGATTTCATGGACAAAAATACGCAAAAATGACATCTAGCTGGAGGAAGATGCAGTGTGAAATGAACGAACATGAGGGAGTGCAGAGGCAGCTTTAGCGAGCCATTTGCGAGCAGTAAAAGGCGTGTTTAGCAGCTAAATATCGCTGCATGGAAATGCCTATTTAAGCGATTTGCCGACTTGTGATGCTATGCAACGACATCAGCTAAAAGTATTGCCGTACTGCTATTTGTGGCAACCTGCAAAAAAAAAATTTTTAAGAGAGTGCCCGATGTTTGTCGTACATCTTTTCATCGTATAGTTTATGAAAAGAAATTCTTAAAATATCATACAGCTTTCCGTTCAGTCTTTCCACTCCAATCTAGTAACTGTACCTTTAAATGTGAGTTCACACCCCACCCCTCCCCCCTCTATCGCACGCCTCGATTTCATCATCTCCTTACGTTTAGTATCCCCTCACTCTCCTCGTTCACAATGCCATTCAATGCAAAATTCTCATTAAGTTCATTATCTCGAATTCATTCTGCTCCATTTGGGCATCCTACTACTAAAGAACCTTTTTTCAGATTCGATTTGCCCCTCACTCCCCACCCCTTCCAATCGTTCCTTGTTGAGGTGAAGTTACTGTTGCCATGGCATGAGCACGAGGTGATACAGCAAGTATTAAAGGCGTCACCAAATAGGTCAACATAATTTTTCTTGATCCATCTCTCAAGCAAGTTCGTGTTAAAAAAATTTGTTAATAACATGAAGCAGAAGTTATGCTAATAGTTTTTTTTTATTCTAAGGAACAATTTTGGTACTGAAGAGCAATCGATTATTTGACTGCTGACTTCAGCCGCATAAGAGCTGAGAAAATTCTTCAAATGAAGAAAAAGCAAACCAGAAAAAGAGGAACGAACTGTAAGAAAAGAAGGAAAAGAGACTTGAATGCGAAAATATGCTAAGGGGGGACGCAAAGGGGCTCACGCCCTCCCCCCCACCCCCCTTTGCCCCGTGCCTTGATAAACAATGGAAAAAAACGAGTAGCACGAAAAACTTTTTTCGTTCTACGAAAAGACAGATTACGAACTGTGTTTCTGCGATCGAATATACTGTTCTGGAACAGTCAGAGAGTATGTAGGGAAGAAAGTCTAAATAAAGTGTACCTTAGAAGAATGTAATACACCAGGAGATTGTACCGTTTTTTCATCGACAGGGCAGTTCACGAACACTGCATTCATGTGCACAATTGTGAGAAAATGGAGGAACGTTTACGCTCAAAAATTTTCAGAGCTAAGAATGCCGTTCCATCGAAAATTTACGGCCCAAATCTTCTGAGTC
>JPKZ01002876.1:92516-104709 GCA_000803305.1 Toxocara canis | reverse complement strand
AGGAATTCTTCAGTTTGAATGATCTGAAGTGCATGAAGCTGATTCAACATCAATATCATTGATAAAGATAATTCGAAACTGAAATATACGAAAAATTTTCAATGCTCATTCAGTTCCGAAACATCTCAGCTAGTACTGTATGGTTTCAAAGTAAATCTTTGATCCCCATAAATGATTAATTGACAGTAAACAAATAAACGCTATGAAATACAGACACTCAAACAACGAATCGACCCGAAGCAAATCATTAACGTATAATATCGGCCAAACGCAATATATGATTGTGGTCGAGAGCAGCAGGCTAACGATATCGTTCTTATAACGAATGCTAATGCGTATTACAACTTACATTGTTTTATATTTTACTGCGTTTCGCCCATAAACCTCTACATCATTACTTTGTCCGCCCCGTAACCTGTCGTCGTATGTTGCCATTCACCTTGCCATCCAACCCACACACCTTAACGTTTCCGCTCCATATGTTGCGGCAATGTTCATATTCGTCATTCGTGTAAAGTTGTATACGAGTGCAATGTGTGATATTGCTGGGCGTTCTTTTAAATCAAGTTAGGGCTTTGCTTTAAAGGAACCATAGATAATCAGGGTGTCCTTAGGCTAATTTACGAAACATTTTTTTCGTGCCCATTGTACAGAATTTTATTAAAGGATATTAAGTGAAGATGCGTTATGCATTTCAGCTGGCACTTTAATTGTTTTAGGAACTGTGACAAGTCGAAAACGTAAGGCTGATGACTTAGGTTTTCAACTGGTGGTGCTGCGATTGCTATTGCGGAATGTGATGGGCGTTTTTACAAAATATAGTCAGCAATTTTAAGGTAGACGTTAATCAGGTGAGCAGTTCACGATGAAGCAGTTGGCTGTATTATTCGTTGTCTGCATACCATTTGCCGCTTTCCTCGTCTTCACAGCTGAATCCGTTTCAAACGATATCGATGGCATTCTTCCGGTTTATGTCGGCGACGAAATTCCTCAAAACGGATCCGGTATCGATATCCGTTTTTGAGTGGTCCTCCTCCCTCCCCTCGCCCTTTCCCCTCCCACTTCTCCCTCTCCTTTTCCCTCTTCCTCCTCCTCCCCCCTCCTTATCCTTTTCCCCCACTCTCTCGCTAAACTGGCTTCCATATCTTCTGAAAGTATTGAACTGAATTAGGAGCTCGTCTTCCTTGTCCAGTAATCTTTTTGCGTTATCAACTTATGTGGGAGAAGAGATAACCGAAAAGGCTTATGAAATAAGTCGTAAATTGAAATGAGAGAGCGAAGGAAAACAAAAAATAATCTGTGCTGTCCCACTGAACGATAGTTGTTTAACACGAAAACCGATAAAGGTGAATCATTTCCGCTGTCGGAAAAGATACGATTGAAAGGAAAGTGCGAAGTACCTCACAGCGGCTAAGAGTTCTTAAAGAAATGAATTTCTGTAATTTCGTTAAGCTGAATTCGTAAATGTTCTCTAGCGACTCGTCGACCTTCACTGCCAACATTAGAGCGGCCATTTTCGAAACTACTTCACCTTCATAGGAAAGCATACATAGTATTCATGTTATGTTGCGGTGTTAGGGTTTTCGATTTATCCGTTGAAGTAAATACATACAGATGGTAGGTAGGGGGAGAGAGAAGGATTCAGAAGGGAGTTCTAGGAAGTTAAGTTGTCTGCGGATGGTAATGAGAATGGAAAAATTTTTATGGGAATAACAGTGAATTGTGAGATCGTACATCGTAGACACACCGCAATAGGAAGTTGAAACAGTCGAGCTTCAGTTGTGCTGCAATCATGGGCCTTATATATTCTGCTTAGGTTACTTACCCTACCGGTACCGTCATTAGAGGAATCCGTTTTACTAGGGAGAGAATGAGAGAAGAATATCAAGACGAAAAATTAGCACATGTACTATCAAACATATACTGCCAAACAGTAAATGCTTTATGGATACACACAAATTAATGGTAACCATCAACGTCGAAAGTATTACAAGTAGTCTTCGAGTTACGATGAAGACGCCTTAGGGCAACCCAATTTTTTCTTAAAAATATCGTAAGTCCTGGGGCCTAGCCTACCCACGAGTCTCATAGAATGTTGATCAGTATGGAGTAGTACTGTACACTGGCATCCCACGGGGCGAGAGCTGCGGACCTCCCGGCATCGCTTCCAACGTATCGTATCGCATACGGTGTTTCGTCTTACCTTCCGCGCGAAACTTAAAATATCTTTACAATTTTGCCGTGTTAGCACCATCGCCGTAAGATCGAAACATCGTAACTTGAACGACCATAGCTGGGGGGCGTGTGTATTTAAAAGGATCATTATAAGGAACGCTTTAACTTCTCAGGGATATGGTGCTTAGTACTAAGCACCCTATCCCTGAGAGAAAAGATGACTACTTTCTGGAAAAATTCTATGACTACTTTCTGGAAATACTTTTATGGCCGGAGACCGTTGGACAATTAAGCAAGTGAGTGAAGTGAATGTTTCAGTTTTGAGTAGAGAAAAACGTCAGATCGGATGCCCAGTGGGATGTTTCTCAGGATGTCAGAATACGTTGCAGTGCCAGGCCATTTCACCGCAGCTGGTGTGCATACGCGCATGCTGTTGCGTTCAACAAGTGCCACAGATAGTCGATCTGGCAAGTGAGCTTTTGCGTGCGCTCACTTCTGCAATCTTCACTTTTTGTATATTATCACTTCTGAAATACGTCTTTTTTTGACATCGGTTTTTTCTTAATTCCCTAAAAAAATTTCATTGGTGTCTTGTCAACATCGATTTTCCTTTGGTAATTCCTGAATGATAGTTTCTCCATCTTTGAATTAAGCCTAAGCCATACATCGGCGCTTCTACAGAATCGAACTCTTCACATCAGTACTTCGATAAGATGAAAGATTCTCGAAGCATAACTTGAAAAATGCAAACGATTCGATTCGTTAACAAGGAAACATTCAAGCCGAGAAGGATGGGAGGCCTCTGAAGTGCACGTTTAGCTCAAACTTAGTTGGAAATTTTGTCTAAAGCACTAGTTGGTTATTGCAGCTGCTTGTGATGGTGGTCCAGCAGTAGCTGCATGCATCAATGGCCTCTGCGGTCAAGGTTACTTTTGTACCGCCAAAGGATTTTGCTGTCGTTGTCAGACTGGAAATACATCAGGTTGGTGTGTCATCAGCATTTCGCTTTACCCTTTCATTGCTTTCCTGACGCCCCTTCATTGTCTCTCAAGAGTCATAGTGGCTCGGAAACGTAAGGCGCTTGCCACATTATAAGAAAATGACAAGTGAAGAAATATCATCTGTGTGAATGAGGCACCAGGCAGTCCAGTCGTGCCTTCCTTACATATATGTTCGTGCTCTATGTTTTCAAAAGCGCAATTCACCGTAACCAATCCACTGCAGTTAGATTATTGGGCCTATAGCATCGTTTGTTTAAAGCGCTTTCGCCCATCTAGATCATCGAACTTCTGCACATACTGTCATGCGCTTACTTATAGCCATCACGGATAGTAGGGAGTCGAAAAAATAAAACACGCACCGTAAGCTAACGAAGCGCACCTTACATTTCCGATTTGCTAGGGTCTCAAAAGCGTCACTCTTAAAGTGAACCGAATTTTTTTTGATACTATGGGAACGCCAAGCATAGGTAAGCCTTCAGTATAAAAAGTACATAGAATAGTTAACTGGCAAATGCTTTTGCAGGCCCATGCATAAACGGCCTATGCCCAGCTGGATTCGCATGCAACACCAATAACTACTGCTGCCCTCTCGGATCGGGAACAGTGCTCGGTGCGTACGCCTTTAACGCTGACTTGATTAATCGTTTCTTTATTATACACATTCTTCGCAGAAAGCTTTGAAAAACTGCAAAAGCTTCGGCGGGTACATTCTATTCGAAAATATAAAAACGGAATTATTGTTTCCACGCTTTTTCATCCATGAAGTTTTCATCATTTTTTGTAAAACCTTTGGTTAACATGAAATGACATCTTATGCAACAAATTTTCGTGAACAAAGTAATTTTAGTTTGATTTTTAAGCGGAAAATGCTTAAAATTCTAATTGTATTCACGAATTTTCATTATTGATTTCTTTTTCGGTATAGACTGCTTCTTCTGTTTTAGGTCCTTGCATCAACGGCCAGTGTCCAACAGGGTACTCGTGCGGTGCAGGCAATCTCTGTTATCCGACTGTTGCGGTTGGCAAAAAATGAGAATCGCAATCACTTCTCAACGTTTATTACTTCCCGAATAGAAAGCATTTTGCTCAATTTCTACATATATTTCCGGTCACACTTCACTATTGGTCCCTTTTGGCATACTGCAAACTTTAGATGATCGAAATTTCATCCAGCCATACAATCTACTTCGATTATTATTATTATTACTCGCTAAAAACTCTTATATTTCATGTAGGGATCGCTCTTACATGAGGAAAATGTTGTATTTTAAAACCTACGTAACATTAGTATTGTTGTTGAGGGACACGAGTTATGCGTTAACGAATCTCACTTTATTCTTGGTTAAATATATTCTTGATGAGGTCATAAGGTGCCGAAATTTCCAACAAAAGGACTCGTTATTGTGCGACTGGTGTTCGTCAACAACAGTTCTGATACATTTTTACATAAAAGGCGTAGTATGCATATGTCATGTCTCTCTCTCGCTCTCGCTGTCCTCTCAGCACGACTGGATGAACGTTAAATCGGTTGAAATTTACAAGAGGCGTGGCTTCTTTTTCAGATGGCATCGATTGCTGGATCCGTAAACATACGGCAATCTTGCACCTCCCAACTACGCTTACAGAAATGTTCGAAACGTCCACTAGTAGCGATCCGCGCATTTCGTAAATCCAACAACCGTTTTTGTTGCCAGCCTATTCCGTTCCATTTTCTCATTTTCTCACCGAACTATTCGAGAGCCGATTAACTTATTTAATGTTGTGTCGATTTAATATGGTCGATTTGCTTTTTGAATGTTGATTCGTTGATATGTTGCAGCCAAACAGCATTTCGATTACTTGAGCGTTCCTAGCTTATACCGTTGCAGAAAACAGCATGTTAAATTACGTTGTTTGCTGTTTGTATGTGCCCATGACAATGAAATTTTTCGATTGTGCAATCATTACCGCAAAGAGCTATATACTTCAGAATCGGAGGAATAAGAAGCGAAAACTTAGGAGGCTCCCCGTAGGAGCAACGTCCCCCGGCCTTACATTTTTCCCCCACAACTGTAGCGCTGGCGAAAACTGTATTCCGATTTTTTGTTACTTCGTTATCCCAATCATCGCCCATCCCTTACCTAACACTTGCAGACTTTCCACAAATAATATTACACGCAACATAAGGCATTAGCGTGATTTCACCTCCTAATCGATAACAGCTTTATTCTTTATACATCTGAGGCGTCGAAAACTATACCACTCTTTATCGTTAAGGTTAGCATTATTACTCATTGTCCATATATTGCCTATACCTCATCATTCGCTTGACGAGATTAGCTTTATTTGCTGCGTAATCTAGGGAAAACAGAATTCGTAATTAAGGCGAAAATGAAATAATCATCAATGGGTGAACGTTTTGAATGTATGGCATAGGTGATCGTTTAATTATCACTCAGATTCTTCTCTCTTTTATCGTCTACACCATCAACATCTCAAAATTGGAAAGGTTAACCACACAATCAATACAAGCCAAAGTCACCTTAAGTATGCTTTGAAAGATGCTTCAAGAGAATTAATAAAAACAAGACTGTTAAGATTCCGAAGGGAACTGCATAATATTTAATCGTATGAGTTAGCATATTTCTTCTGTAACCGTTGTGATTTCTGAACCTAAAACAGAGTTTTTGGTTTAGTGTCTTGCGCACCATTTTATTTCTTCTCTTGAGAAATACGATTTCTTATCAAATGAAAGGTATTTCAGCTCTGGCTTCCATAAAGTTTACGGGTAAGCAAAAGCGAGCACTGTATGAAACGCTTTGTTCTTCACTTATGGGAAACTAGGTAAATTTCTATGTAAGATTTTGACGACTTTCCTAATCGGGAATTGAAATGGAACGTTGCTTAATTAACATCAAACTCACACAGAACGAGTTCACCAGCTCCCTTTAATGTTGTCCTCAGCTCGGCGTGCGTATGGGTGTTGCAACAGACAGAACGAGCACAGCGCGGTGCAAATTCGAATTGCGGCTTTAGCAGCACAGCAATGCAGGCCATGGGCAACACAGTGTTTTGCTGGGCGGTATTGACAAACCTCTCCGATGCGTGCCGTCCCCCGCTGTTTAGCTGGTTCATCTTTTTGTGCAATACGACAAGAATCCTCCAATGTTTTTTCGTTCCTTTTTTATGTTTGCGTACTGTTCGTGCGATTTGACCTATAATTTAAAAAGAAAATAAGCGTCACTAAAACCGTGATACTAAAAAAAGATAGAAGCGATAACCGTTTTGCGAAAGTTTCTGACTTCATCGATCACATGTAACTTCATCAATTTCGCCTCTCTCTTTTGAAAGGCGACCATCTGTTATGGGGAAGCACAAGCTTCACACTTCCTTTGTGATTCACATAAAAAGTATAGTAACTTACTTTCCCAACCTCCAAAATGTTTGTGCATAGCTGTGCTGTGATGTGAATAAACTAATACCAACTTTTTAGAGCGACATTTACCATCAATATACAGCAGAAAGTTTCTAGATTTTTTTTAAAATCGTCGGTTGACGTTTTCATTAGTTCATTAACTCATGAAAACTAGAACAACGCACTGGAAGAGAGCAGTTTGTAGCAGCGCACATCAACAGTGTCGGTAACGTTGCAAAAGAAATTCTCTGCTGCACCACACTAGCCTTAAAATATTCTACGAAGAAGTGATGCCTTGCCGAACGTAAGACATCGTCTGTTGCAACAGGAAATCCAATCAGTGCTCATACAAACTCACATCGTGTACCTAATAACGTGTGAGTGTGCCGACTGAAATACGCAACACTTCTGCATTTTAGCTGCAACAGGCAATATCCATGCCCATTAACAGAGCTTTATTTCATAGAAGTCATTAAAGTGGTCGCTAACAGTGCGCAGAAATAGAATAGTCGTTTTATATTATGCTCGTTGCGCTTCGGTGACTTGTTGTGGGGGAAGCATGACCCGCTCAATATTGGAAAGGAGTGATATGTGCTTTCCTTTCAGTACGGTAACAGCCACAGCGTCCTTAATGGTTGGCTAAGACCTAGCGGAACGGCAGCATAATGCTTCAGTGATGTGCATCCAAAATACACAGACAAGGAGGACGCGTGTTTTCTAGCTTATATAATCTCATGACGTCTAAATGTGCTATTGCGAAAAATGGCAAATTTTTCAACTTATGAAGGAAACAAAAAATTCTCAGCACTTCGGATTGTCGTCGATATTGTTAAATACATTTGCCGCCTTGCTTTACAAGTTAAAGTTAATATGACTCCCGTAAAGGATTTCATACCCGTATTTTCAGTCTTTAGGACAACTCCCTACCAAAATGTTTCCTCAACTCGTCGTTCTTCCCTGTCTGTTCATATAGATAGTCAGGCCATGGTAACCAACATTTCGAAAAGGGCCATACTTCCAGTGATCTCGCCACAGACAAATATGCGTATGATGAGCACCCGCCGGTGAGCCACCAGCATCTGCGTGCATGCTCACAAAAACGTCACTGGATACTAAGCACCATCCGACGAAATGCTCTCGAAATTTGCCCGCAAGGAGACGTCGATGAAAAGGGAAATCACTCGCAATACTCTTCAGTACTTACTGCAAAAGGACTCCGTTAGGTATGTGCACACTTGGAAACAAAAATATGAGGGTGAATTACAACAATTCCTTAATGCCAGATCATATGGATACTTATGCGGATGGTCGAACACTTGGGAGCATAAAACATAACCCTCTTTGCTCTCCGTGCTCAATGCCGTTGTCCACATGATAGCATCACTCCTACGACGTGATCGTGTTTTTTGGAATTAAGAACTTAACTATTGTTCGGCACCTTCAAAAACCATTCCTTAAGACACCCACACCATGTTTCGTAGGCAAACTTGACTTGGTTTAGCACGCGAACACAAAACGAGGTTCGTCCCGAGCAAAGCGGAAAACGACCCGCCAGCGGAACCCGCAGCAAACGCATGCAATGGCACGTCAACCCGCTGTACAAAGTAAACCTTATCATACTACATTTTTACAGCAACCAATAAATGACGCATTACTGAATGTCAATCGATACCTGATGCAGCTAAAAATTCAGCACTTTTTAATGTTACACAGCTGTGAGTGCTAAGATGCCATATGCAAACAGTTAGTATGCCATCATTTTTTAGCAGCACCTGTTTGTCCATTTATTCGTCAACAGTTATAATTTCTTAAACTGTAAAAAGATATCGCCATTGTTTTGCTGTTCAATATTCCTTTTGCCACATGGTATACATCAGTTTTTATCTTCTAACTGTTATGCCATATGACTACATCGGAGAACACCTGCATTCTGCAACCAGGACCAGAACCGGTTTCCATACGGCTATAATTACCCCGTCATTTTCACCAATCACCTTTCCAATTTACTGGCGAACCAGCCCGACGTATGGTGTTTCTGAACATTAAACCTACTGAAAGATGGTTACACTAGTCTACTGGCAAAACCAGGCGATGCCGTTATCAATCACATGAGTAGCATGTTTCACTGGCATTTCGCTTGCATGAAGCCTCCAGTTTTGAATACGAAAAAATAGAGTGCTTCAAGGAAATGAAAAAAAAGAAGAGCCGAAAAGCGTGCTTCTTTTAGCTTGTGGTTCCTAACACGAATTTTCTAACAACATTTTTATTCATATGAAAGAATATTTTGATATTACCAGGATCCGCTTCATCTTATATATTTTTGTACTGCTTTGGACTTGCGATGGATGGGGAGTCCTTTTCTTATTATTCTTTTTCAACTGCTCCACATAATAGACATATTCCATTCTAGACGAAAGGGAATGAATCGACGGACGTGGATGAGTTTGAAGTATCATCTCGACAGTCCAGTAGCTCTAAAAGATCGATCTCGAAATCGGTCAATTCGTTTGATAGCGACTACAAAAGTGAAAGTGACACCAACGAATGGCTGGAATGGCCTAACAAGTGGATGGATGACAGTGCGCATGAGCAGGTCCTCCTTATATAGAATACGATGTCTTGCTCTGAGGCTATAAGATTTCATTTCCACAGCTGGCGGTTACAGCTGTTTTCACAATCGACAAAATATTCAAAAGCACAGTAGAACCTCTGGTCACGAACGCTCCTGACCATGGCCAAATCGGCTTTCGGCCAAAAAATTCAAAAATTTTTACATCTGGCCACGAACACGTACTCGGGCGGCGATCAAACATGGCAGCGGCCGATTTCACCTTCAGCGCGATTTTTTTTTGCAGGCGCCAAATTCCGCGGTACAGTTGACTTTTTTTTTGCTTAAAAATCTTTGAAAAATACTACTACTGTTCACTTACTTTCAATAGAAACATGCAAATTCTCCCCCTCTGTCAGAATCGATCGATCGATGTAGCAAACGAAACGATGATTTATTGATTGAAATAAAAAACAAGTTTACGGTTTTGTTTTTCTGTGTTGTGTACATGTGTCATTAAAGAAACTAAACAACCATTCCATTGAAAAAGTTCGTTAATGAGGTGCTTCAGTTATCTTGTTGATCGATTCTAAACGTTGACGCGGCAATGTTAGTTTTCTCTGTTGTTCAAGGTTTTCTCAGTGTTGTTCGAGGAACTTACATTTAGTTTGCTATTATGCTGTGAATTCTATGGCATAATTAACTGTTTTTGCGTTTAAAAGTCTTTGAAAAATAACGTTTATATACAGTTCGTAGGGGTCTGGGACGGATTAATCGTGCTTACCTACAATCCAATCGGGAAACTGGGTTCGGATCACAACCAAATCGGGTTGCGACCAAAGTTATCGAATGAATTGTGGTCTTGACTAGAGGTTCTACTGTATAGCATAAATAATGAATGCATCAATGCGAAGAGTCAAGAAAGCAACGGCTGTTTCCAGTTGCTCGATGTTTAAGGCGTTGACTTCCAACAGCGATACTCATTACTCACAACAGGGATCAAATACGGTTAAAGCATCACAGTAGCATTAGCGGTGAAAGCTTAGTGAAAGTGTTGCTGTCGCTTCACCTTCTGACTTACGGTCCATTCTTTGGAAATTATAGCATCTGCCTCCAATGGCAGAAGAGCAACAATCACAAATAAACCGTGCAAAATAGCCTAACTTGACCACAGTAAGCCATTCCACTCCTGAAGGAGTTCGTGCAAGCCCTCCTCCCCACCTCTCCAAACATCGCTCTTCTTTCTTCACCTCCTTCGAATCCTGTCTTTTTGAACAAGCCACTTTAAACAAATAGTTCTTAAAATCGGCTCCACCTCTAGCTTGGCTCCTTTCCGCACAAGCCATCCCGACATCCTCTGCAACTCAAGCCTATCTTCCGAGAAGCCTTTCATGCCTTCATGGAACCCATTATAGATTGGTAGTAATTTGCCATGGGATTGACAGCTCCTTTGCAACAAGTCAGTTACTCGGGCTCTACATTGAGACCGAACAATTTCAGGTCTCGATCTCGCAAGGGACGGATGATTTTTGTAAGGCAGCAAGCAACTTGCTCGATGCAATAAGGGCATTCGGGGAGCATGTTGAGGAGAACAGTGCACTGGCGCAGATACTTTGTGCTTGTGAAGTAGAACTGCTTAAAATTACTATCATGTAATGCGGGCGTGAACGCCATACCCATGAACAACTGAACTCACTTCATCTCTCAATTTGGCGCATCTCCGTAACTCACTTAGATACTTGACGCTTTTGTATGGAAAGCGAGGAAGCGAGACGACCGCATGCCGGCTGGGTGACTGCGTTACTACCTCGAATAAAGCTATTGGGAGTTTTAAACCTACAACTTCATTGAGAAGTTGGAAGGGGTATCGCCGGTAAAGGTTTTGTCGAGGATGGCTTTACTTGAAGTAATACTGCAGGTGATTAGAATGAGTGGCTGTATATCGCGCATGAAGTACAGCAAGTGAATCAATCAACGGTTACCTCTAGTGAATATGCTGTGAGTAATAATTTAAAAGTCATGCTACATATAAGCATCAATCTTCTCTCTCCTTTCCTGATCTCGGCCAAGGACAGGAGGAGCACCGCAACCTGCAAAACGACTTAAGCACAACCCTTCAAAAGATTTCAGCTTCTTAACTTTGCATGCCCCGCATGCATGTGACCGAATTAGAAGGGGAGGAGAAAAGAGAGGACATGGGTGGGGAGGAGGGAAGTGAGATCGCTCGTGTATGAATTGAACAGGTTATACAAGTGGGCAAGAATTGAGGAGGATATCTCTTTAAATCAGCTGGCCTATGACGGAAATGTATGCTATGATTAAAGGCTATGTTCCCTCCCTGACATGCTCTGCCATTCAATAAGTCGTTCTATAGAAGGCCACTAACTCAATAACCCTAGCGCGTTCGTTCAAGGTAACATGAAGCACATATGAATATAAACATATTTACCGAACAGAAATAAATTAAAGCGGGAAAAAAACCAACACGTTATATGCCTATCACCACCGACAAAGGACACTTCGAAAGTGTTCATGATGCAATCACTTTCAAACACCATCAAAGTCGCTATCGGTTAACGTGTATGCTAACAATGGTAATTACTCTTTACCGACTAAACACTGTATTTACCCATAAAGATCGTGGACAAGAAAGGATGCTCGTGAATGATTTGACTGAAGCTCTGAGGGACTGATCGACCGTGTGTTCGTGAAACGAAAATAACAAATTACCTGAAATTGTCCTCCACCCGTGTAACGATGTTGAAAAGTGCCTAACACGATTATAGAAATGAATGCTCTGAGCAATACACTAAGAAAGGTTCGCAATGATAGGCTTCGCAATCGATTAGCTAGAAAGGTTACGCATGAATCAAACAACAAATAATGGTGGCACATCAAAATATACAAAACGACTGCCTATCTCGCAATTTCTGATTTGTGTCTGGGGAATGGCCAGGGGAGGGAGTTGGTGGAACATGAGAGAAAATCGAGGATAAACGCGACTGAGGGAGAAGCGAAAAAGGGGGTCGGAGAGGAAGAAGGGACGAGGTTAAGGAGGAGGGAGAGAGGGAACTG
>JPKZ01002876.1:60416-76132 GCA_000803305.1 Toxocara canis | reverse complement strand
AAAAGTCACCAACACTCCTTTCGATTAACTGATGGAGAGTCAAGGACGAACAGTATTATAGTGTGGGAGGAGCTAGAAGAGTGAGAGGAGGGGGAGGCGGGTTGCAGCCCTCAAAAATATGCGCTTCCCCTCTTAATACGTGTTGAGACAAACGACGTAATAAGACGGAGTAACCGTATGACGGGTGAGAAGCATCCCTTAAAATTTCTGCACTGAGTGGAAGAAGAGCAACATACTGCCAAAATTAGAGCCATTTTTTTCCCACTCGCTTCGTCCGCCGAAGAACGTTAGACCAAAAAGTGTTGAAGACCTAGGAATATTCAATATTCAAAAATCCTCGGCCTCCTTTACTTGCTGAATGTTAGAAGCGGCAATTTCCATCCACAAGTAAATCACCCACTTGGGGCAATCCACCAATTCCCTTGGCAGAAGCGTGTTACCACTTTTCTGAAACTGGAAACCTATGAGGCACATGCGCACGTATACAAACATTCAGCGAGCCATTGAGAGTAAGGACCGAAAGCAAACGAAAATTCTGGACGAAGTCGAATTCTTTTAATTTCTCCTTCGCCTTCAAAATTTTCAGCATATATTGCTCATACCGCCGTCACTATTTTTCACTACACAATACGCGAGAGGGAATCCTCTAAAGCATGTTCAGATACTTCAGAAAAAAAAAATCTCGCTTCTTTCTGCTCGCCCAAATCTCTATCAGTACCCTCCAAGGAGCTTGAAGAATCTTTTGGTCCTTAAAGGATATAAATTATTAATTTATATGGCACTCACATCAAAAGCTGTTTGCAACAGAAACCAAAATCTGCCTTCTGAAGTGATAATACGTCGAAAAATGTCAATAAATTCCGCTTTGAGCGACTGACTTTGATTAAAGTTATAGTAAACGAACCTCCCAGTCAACCCCAGCCGATCGAGGAGAAGAACGTTAAGCTAACTGGTGTCTTACTTTCGGTCAACAGGTCGAAAAAGTGGGGATGCGTAGAATCCTCAAACGATAAACATCAGCGGCGGTTTGAGGCTTCTGATGGCTTCCTCGTCTTGTATTCGCCACAACAAATGCTGTTATGTTCATGTTCATTCACTTTAACCAATTAGTGGCATATTGAGTAGTAGCAAATGTAGTGTAGGAAATGAGATGGTGTATTGCGAAATGCTGATTTCGAATACAACGATATAAAGCAGGCAGCCTTTTCCTTCTGATGCAGTCAGAAGTCCTAATTTACAAGTATTCTGCTTGCTTCTCGTAGTTCTTTTTGGTTCGCTTCGCACGTCGATACAATTTACCATTCTCCGTTATTTGCATTCCGCGACCGGAGTGCAAAAAAAACATACACAGCTAGGTACTTCTTGCGCTGTGTCCTTTGTTTTTATGAAAGTGACAATTCAATAATCTGCCCTCCTCCCCTTTCTCGCCCACCATGCCAGAAATTTTGAAGCTGGTTACGCATATTGTAGAATGGAGATGTCTTAAAAGAAGGCAGCAAACAGTTTAACCGATTTAGCGATGTGCAAGTGCAGGTGGTCATCGCTGAGCGAGTGATACTGTTGTTGGTGGTGTGTCTGCAACGGCGATATTCGTCCCCTCGACTCGTCGAAATCAAACTGCCTCCAGTTGTGCTGTGCACTGTTGCTTATACCGCTACTTGACTGCACTCTCCACTTTCCTTCAAAAGAAATCTTTTCGCCAAGAGGTCAAGAAAGTATGCACTCCACGTTAACACTGATTTGGCCTCAAACACCTACGAGGCATGAAGTAATGCTAGCCGTCCCTCCTTTGCTCATGAGTTCAGGGATCCCCGTGGTTCCGAGGTGGAGGGACGTTAGCTTATACCTCATCTCTACCCCAACAGAAAGATTTTCCCTTCCGCTTTCAAAAAAAAGAAGCGAAAAATGAAAGATTCCATTGAAATAAGCCAAACCTAACCTATGCTTAAAAGACAATATTGGATTTGTAGGGTATATCCCTAATTTGTCGCTGATGACTCATCACAATGTTTCATCATTGTACCTTCATTATTTCTTCATTATGTCATCACCATAAGGCGCAGCCAAACCTTTTCTTCTTTATCCCCCTCGCCCTCCAAACTCTTTCAGCCGATTAGAATCGACCACCATTTGCTATATAATGTGCGCTTCCTGCCGTTACTCATTGTCCAATTATATTCGTCAGGATACGCCTTCTCAATTCGCCTCGACCACACCAGCGAAGGACTCGATATGATTATTCATTTTCATGTTACGATTTTTCACAAAGCGTACCACACTGAGTATAGCTCCCCGAAGGCTAAGTCCACGGTTTCGTAGGTTTCAGAGTTCACTGCAGAAGGAATTTTCCAATTCCATAATATATTCGACAGAGGAGAAGGATTAGGGGGAATAACTGTTTCAACCAGAAAGCTGATTTTCTGTCGCGATTAGGAGAGGGGAGAGAAGTGATTGAGCCCATTTCACAAGCAGTTTTATTCCGGGTAACACGATGTGTAAAAAAAAACTAAATTTTCTGCTTCTACGCAGTGACTGCGAAACGCGAACGACGACCAACCATCACTCAGGGCGTTCACATTCCTCGGTGGCGTCAGCGGCGGACGAATAGAGTCGGGAAGACGCTCTGGAATCGCTATTTGACCCTAAAACATGTATTCAGATTTTACACAGCAATAAACCACCCAAATCTTTCCTTACTCAGTGCGCTTTCTAGTGCAAATTTCACATGTTTTGCCACAATTAAGGGCAGCTCCCATGATTGCGTTAAAAATTCGCAACGATTTATGCATAATGAATACAGAACCAACAAACAACTGCGCGCCTCTGAGTGAAAATATAACTGAAAAGAAGATAATGAGGGAAACGCGAGACAAAAAGCAACCAAAATGTGAAACGTTCGCCTAAGTAACTGGTGCAGCACCAATGCTGCTGATTGCCAGCATATGTGTAACAAAGATTATGCCAAAAATGCAGCTAAGAAAGGATGAATTCTCGTTGACATAGATGTCCGGCAAAACTTAGAGGATATTGGCCAGAGTCGAAAACACTAGCGTGGGATCAACTGTCACAACGACTGTGTAGGTTACTCAGGCATTCCAAGTGTACGGAAAAGAAACTAAGAATGTACTTTGATGTTAAGTACGATGAGATGCATAGCAGTCGAGAATTCCGCCAGATCCAGGAACCCGTCTTCGTTGACATCGCTAAGCGCCCAAATCCTCGAAAGTGTATCCGTGCCAAGATTGCTCTTCTTGAAGAAGTCAACCACCTTCTCATCGGCTCCATGCACTGCACCTTTTAAGTCCACCAAACCCTGCAAACATTCATCCCTTCCACTTGATTACTTTCGAGAAACAACTCTAACAGCCATAACGCTAAGGAAGTATAACACATTAGAACGAAAAAAAAGCGACAGCACCAGACTCGGCTGCCTGCACAGGAAGTTCCGATCATCCTTAGCTCTTTTATGTTTAAACAACAACGCGTCTCACATTGAAATACTTCCTGTGTATCTTCATATGTCAAGCCTAAAGAGCTCGGAAAGTCCACTGCTCTAAACAAATTCATTTCAGCTGAAGAAATTATTCCTATTTCACTTACATATGATCAAGAGTCTTTCCTTTCAAGCCAATTCACACTAGCGAGGAATCTTCGAGATGGTCTCATCATACTGATCGAAATGCCTCCTCAGCACTCTAAGTCACGAATGCAGTAGAAATGGATGACGGGGGGGGGGGGGGAAAAAAAAATTTGGGGAAAAATGAGCAAACGAGTCAGCACTCGAACACCCCCCCCCCTTTAAAAAGCACTCTGAGTTGGTGTCGAAAACATGCACCGGAGAGTGGGAGAAGGTAGAACTCGAGGCCAAATTATTATGACTTAGGTAGCAGGAAGCTCAGACCTCAACTCGAAGCAAATCACCACGTGGACCTGAAAATTCGCGAAAGTATTACCCATTTCAAATTCAACATTTGAAGAGTAAGCCTAAGGAGTTTATGGTTTCACATAAGCACGTATCCGCGATACGACATCAGAAATTGACGTTAGACGCCAAAGAATAAGTGACAGTCGCTGACCTGAGTAAGTTTAATGAGATAAACGAAGCACTTGCAATAATAATCCTTCTGCTGCTCACTCATTTCAAATAACGAGTCATCGTCCATTCCGGTAGGCCCATCGCCTTTGCCTTTCGATTCGCTTTCGGCTTGCATCTAAAACGCATTTAGCAAACAAAAAAAAACTGGAAACAAAGGGAAATGCGCCAGGGAGCTGGCATGATACGCACTCCTCTCATCTAAACAGCCGGTATTATAAGTTGCCAGCAAATAATGAAAATTCATATTTTAACTGATCCCATTTCAGCGGTGTTGGGTATGTATGTACTTTATCGTCGAATAGTATTTCATAGCTGTTCCATCACCAAAGGGCGTGACCCAAATTCTTCTTTCGCCTTCTCTCCCCTCTTCAATTCTTTAAATCTCTGTATCCGCCCGCCAATCAGATCCGCTCACTACTAGCTACCTATCGACTGCTTTTGACGCTTTATTGAGTTGCATTGTACTGGTCTGTTATTCATTGTCGATAAACGTATTTTCAGTCAAATTCGCCTCGCCATGCCCACCGAGTTACACAACAGTGGTGATCAGGGAACGGTTTCTTGCGGACCAAAATGGCCACACTTTCAAGGGCGCAGCTCGAACAGCTGCTGCTTACATTTACGACTGCCCTCTGCGACGTTACTGACTACCACCGGTTGCGTCTCCTGCATCCGGCCGACCCACAGCGACACTTTGACGCACCCCCTGGATGCCTCGCTCAGTTCATTTAGGCCCCAGATACGGGCGTAACATTTGAGGCATGGTACCGCCGACATGAAGATGTATTCATAGCCGACGGCGCAACTCCCGGCGACGCAACTCGCGATCGCCTACTGGTCCACAACTTCGACGCACCTATCTAAGAGAAGCACGCCAACTACATCTTCCCGAAGACTCCTCGCGACGTCAGTTTTGAAGATATAGTCGACTTGCTCACCAACCTCTTTCGGCCGCAACAATCGTTGTTCAACGCACGTTATGCATGTACGAAGCTCGCAAAACAGCCAAGTGAAGATTTAATCACATACGCCGGACGCGTCAGTCGCGAGTGGGCCAATTTCCGACTCAATATGCGCACAGAAGATCAATTCAAATGTCTTATTTTCATATATGGTCTACAGTCAAGCGACGACGCATTCATAAGACTGAAGCTACTCGACAAGATCGAAGTAGACCAAACCTGTACGATCAGGACACTCGTGGAGAAGTGCAAGCGACTACTCAACCTCAACCACGGCACCAAGATGATCGAGAACGACTCCTCGCCCACCTACACGGTCCACTCAGTCCAGAAAAGCCGGCCACCCCAACGGCAACAACAATCCGCAGCTCGTCAAAATCGACCACCACAAACAGGCAATCACAGCAACGACCAAACCAACAGCGCGGATACGACAAAGACACCCCAGCGTCGTGCAGTTTCCGAGACGCGATCAATTTCAATCGCACCTGCAAAAATTGAAAGCACCGCTGCTCCATGTGCGGAAAAATCGGGCACATGAAAACGTCTGCATCTTTGTCAATGAAAAAAAAAACTCGAACAGCGTCTGCAATACTGTCAAACGCTGTTCAACGATTAATCGCCGTTCGAAACAAGGTACTCCTCGCCCACCAGCCAGACGACCATGCTCAGATGCAGTTTTCATCATCACAACGATCGACTGCATTGGATATCGACTCTTCGCTGTCGTCACAGTTGACGGTCAAGCAATCAGTCTCTAGGTGGATACCGCACCAGATGTGACTATTAAAAGCAAGGTAACCTGACAGCTCGTCGGAGGTCCAACGCTTCAGTCATTGCCACCTACCGCTCACAGTGCACCAAGAGATCAGATCAACGTCCTTGGACACGCGCATGCACCCACAGTTTCCAGAATGTCTCAGCTCAAGAAGTGTTCTACGTAACCAACACGAAGTACAACCTACTCGGAGCCGGATGAATCTGCAGGATGGGGATCAACGCATTCATGGACTCTCTTCCAAGCAAGGACCCAGGCAGACCGACAGCAGTTAGCGGCAGCAGCGTTACATCAAAGAACTGTAGTGTGGCGAAAGGTCCACACTGCCGCTATCCGCGCGTCTTCAGCCTCAACCTCGGACATTACAACCTGGAAAAAGCGAGTCTGCAACTCAAGCCAGTTTTTCCCCCTAAGCGACCCGTGCGGTATGCAGCTTTGGCAGTCGTTGATAAGGAGCTGGACCGACTAGAAACAAGCAGCGTCATTTCGAAGGTGAACTATTCGAGTTGCGCAGCACCAATTGTAACAGTAGGGAATTCGAACGGATCCTTAAGGATCTGTGCCGATTTTTCGAGCGGGCTCAATGATGCCTCCGACCTTCATCAATATCGTCTTCCTCTCCCTGAAGATATTTTCGCAACGCTCAACGGCGGTCATTACTTCTCGCACATCGGCTTTGCAGATGCATACCTGCAAGTCGAAGTAGATGAAGAGCCAAAGCTACTGCTGACAATCAACACAAACCGAAGCCTGTATCAATACAACCGACTACCTTCTGAAGTCAAGCCAGCGCCAGCCATTTTCCAGCAACTCATAGACGCGAAACTCGCCGGCTGTCAAGGAGCGGTCGCATATTTCGACGATGAACAAATCGCTGATAGTGGGCTCCTGCGTCTGGAAAAAAAAAAACTCGAACAGCGTCTGCAATACTGTCAAACGCTGTTCAACGATTAATCGCCGTTCGAAACAAGGTACTCCTCGCCCACCAGCCAGACGACCATGCTCAGATGCAGTTTTCATCATCACAACGATCGACTGCATTGGATATCGACTCTTCGCTGTCGTCACAGTTGACGGTCAAGCAATCAGTCTCTAGGTGGATACCGCACCAGATGTGACTATTAAAAGCAAGGTAACCTGACAGCTCGTCGGAGGTCCAACGCTTCAGTCATTGCCACCTACCGCTCACAGTGCACCAAGAGATCAGATCAACGTCCTTGGACACGCGCATGCACCCACAGTTTCCAGAATGTCTCAGCTCAAGAAGTGTTCTACGTAACCAACACGAAGTACAACCTACTCGGAGCCGGATGAATCTGCAGGATGGGGATCAACGCATTCATGGACTCTCTTCCAAGCAAGGACCCAGGCAGACCGACAGCAGTTAGCGGCAGCAGCGTTACATCAAAGAACTGTAGTGTGGCGAAAGGTCCACACTGCCGCTATCCGCGCGTCTTCAGCCTCAACCTCGGACATTACAACCTGGAAAAAGCGAGTCTGCAACTCAAGCCAGTTTTTCCCCCTAAGCGACCCGTGCGGTATGCAGCTTTGGCAGTCGTTGATAAGGAGCTGGACCGACTAGAAACAAGCAGCGTCATTTCGAAGGTGAACTATTCGAGTTGCGCAGCACCAATTGTAACAGTAGGGAATTCGAACGGATCCTTAAGGATCTGTGCCGATTTTTCGAGCGGGCTCAATGATGCCTCCGACCTTCATCAATATCGTCTTCCTCTCCCTGAAGATATTTTCGCAACGCTCAACGGCGGTCATTACTTCTCGCACATCGGCTTTGCAGATGCATACCTGCAAGTCGAAGTAGATGAAGAGCCAAAGCTACTGCTGACAATCAACACAAACCGAAGCCTGTATCAATACAACCGACTACCTTCTGAAGTCAAGCCAGCGCCAGCCATTTTCCAGCAACTCATAGACGCGAAACTCGCCGGCTGTCAAGGAGCGGTCGCATATTTCGACGATGAACAAATCGCTGATAGTGGGCTCCTGCGTCTGGACGAGTGCAAATTCGAAGCGACTCGCATCATCGCTCATATCATCGACACGGATGGTCAACGCCCTGATCTAAGCAAAACCGACGCAATTCAGCGGATGTTGGCTCCAAAAGACATCGCTGAACTTTACTGGTTTCTCGGACTCCTCGGCGTTATTACGGCAATTTTGTCAAAGAAATGAGGATTCTTTGCGCCCCACCCGCTTTAGCCATTTTCAGATGGACGACAGCCTACAACGCCAGTTTCAATCGAGCGAAATCAAATCTCGCATCTGATCTACTTCTCGCTCACTACGACCTGAACCAGCGAGTCCTGGTGGCTCCAGACACGTTAAACTATGGCATTAGCGCCGTTATCTCTCACCACTACCCACATGGGTCAGAGAAGGCGATCGCTCATGCTTCCAGCTCACTTTTGTCGGCCGAGAAGAACTACAGTCAAATTGAGAAGGAAGCCTTTGCAAGCATTTTCTCCCTTCAGAAATTTCATCGGATGCTTCATGGACGGAAATTCATCCCTCTTACGGGTCACATGCCACTACTCGCAATCTTCGGCTTCAAGAAAGGAATTCCAATCTACACAGCCAACCGGCTGCAACGGTTGCCAACAATACTGATCGCATGCAATTTCGACATCTAGTATCGCTTAACGACAAACTTCGGCAAGGCTGATGCGCTCTTCACGCTCATCCCCACTCAAACAACACCCGATGAGGATCAAATGATCGCTGCTATATCAGTAGAAGCTGATATGACGCCACACTCGCCAACGCAGTGAACGCTCTCCCTCTCATGTCCGACGACATCGCGCACTCAACGGCACAAGACGAGCTTTTTCAGCTTGTCTCGAAATATATCCGCGAGTGACGGCCGAAGAAAATTACGAACGCAAGCCCACCCCTTCTGCAACCGCTGTGACTCGCTCCCGAAAGTCAACAAATGCCGTCTTTTACCGAAGAAGTGGTCGTTTCTGCAGCATTACAACAACGTAAACTTCGTCAGCTTCATTCTGGACATCCTGAATCGTACGAATGAAGTGTCTTGCTCGCAGCTATATCTACTGGCCCGGCATCGACAAGCAAATCGAAGACATGGTTCACAACTGCCCAAAGTTTGCCACCGTCGCCAAGTCACCAGTTGAAACGACACCTGCCTCATGGCCAGACAGACAAACCATGGACTCGCACTCACATTGAATACGCTGGATCATTCGAAGGAACTAATTTCCTGATAATCGTGGATGCCTCCTCGAAGTAGCCAGAGATATTCAGGACGGATCGCACTACTGCAAAACGCAACCATCAGTCTACCACGCCAAGTCTGCGCTAAATAGGGGATGTCCGAAACGTCGGTGTCTAACAACGGAACACAGTTCGCCCCAGCAGAATTCAAGGACTTCTGAGCAGGCAACGTCATCAAACACGTTTCCTCACCGCCGTACCAGCCGCAGTCAAATGGCCAAGCTGAAGGGTTTGCCGACACTTTCAAACGCAGCCTTCACAAACTCAAAGGAGAAGGAACACAGGATCAAATCCAGCAGACGTTTCTCCTCAGCTACCGATTACGCCGAACCCTGCTCTCGATGCCAGCAAAGGTTTTCTTATGCCTCAAACTCCGGTCAGCGCCCACCCTACTCAGTCCAACAATTTGTCATAAACCAATCAAGAACACACCGACGGAGCGATACTTCAACCAACAGTATGGTGCTCTACGCCGGACGTTCAAGCGTGGTAATTCAGTCCTCATTCGCATCTATCAAGGGCAACGACTTGAGCTGAACGAAAGGGAAAGTGCTAAAGCAGGTTTGGACGCGTGCTATATGAGATACTCGCCGGAGGGAACATATGGATCCCACACGCCAATCAGCTCAGAAAAGGCTTCACAGATCCAGATCGCTTCCAATAGGATGATCTTTGGACGCTCTTCGAAATGTTCAGTCTGGAGCAGCTGTCATAGCAACATACCGTCACGCCGCTGAATCTGGAACAAACAGGACCGTGGAACCCAACCAAGGCGACGACCACAAGAGACGCCCAACTCGAATGCGCAGACAGTCACGACGCCTCAGCATCGAACGTCAATGGTGTATGTACGACGACGCCGGCACCACATGTCGTACTTCAAAAAGGGGTGGTGCTGCGTACGTATGTACGTCGTCATTGACTAGTACTCTATAATTGTTTCATCACCACGAGAAATGACTCAACTTCTTCTTTGACCTTCTCTTCCCTTCTCAAATCTTTAAGTTTCTTTATCACACTGCCAATAAGATCCGTTTACCACTGGCTATATGAGTAGTGCTTCTCATGCATTGTTGAGTAGCACTGTACTGGTCTGTTATTCGACAAACATATTTTCAGTCAATTTTGCCTCGCTACACCAACCGAGTGACACAACAAGCGGTTCGTGAGTCGATAATAAGAACGGATCGGAACGCATATAGAGACATAAGGAGAGACACATTTTCGCAGTACTACGTTTTACAAATACATTGCCAATGTCCATGAGGAAAATTCCTCATTCGAATATAGCCTGTATAGAAAAGACGAACTCGAAAGAAATCGAGCGGAGCGATGCATCTGTATCAAGCGAAATTGGATTCCACGGTAGTCTTTTTTGGTACTAACATATAGTTGTGCCACAAAATATGCAAAAAGTAGCTGGGCTGGATGGCGAAAAGGGGTCGGAGAGGGGGCAGGTGGAAAGGGGGAGGGTGTGGAAGGGCGAAAAATCAGGATGCAAGCTTTAGCACAAGAACCCAGAAAAGTGTTTACCTGCGCAATCTGGGAAGATGCGTTTGAGTGAGCAGCATTGATCGTGTTCGCACCATCACTATCGGGCTCGTCATCCTCATCCTCCGCTCCGTCTTCCAGCAAATTACGAGTTTCCGTATCCGAAACACCTGTAACATCAGGAAAATTCATGCGCAGTCATCACTGAATAAATCACTTGACATCACTCAACCATTTTGACGATCTGAACCATGAAAGCAGCTCGGTGGGAAGAAGAGTGTAGAGATAAAGGGCTGCAATTTGGGAAGGAAAACAACTGCCATAGCAAATATCAATCATGTTTCACACTGCTCGATTTTAGAACACGCATAAAACAAAACGAAGAGGAGACAATTCAGTGCTTATAGTGAAAAGCCTGATTATTAATTGCCATCGTACTGCAGCCGAGTCCACTTAACTGCGACATGAGCTGCCGATAACCTCGAAGAAACGAATGATCAGAAGTGCAGTACGCATAATGAATAATGAAGCAAAGCTTCCTTCCGCAAAGTCACCATCAGGTTCCAGTAAAATCGGGCATCAGTTGTTTTTCTCCAACCCTGTTCATACAGCTCACGTCGGTAGTATGGTGGAACCAGAAACGTTAGAAACCAAATTTATAGCACAAAAAGTCCACCACACAATTTATTTTGAATCGCAGAAAAGAAGTAATACATCTCCGCCAAATCAAATATTTACCACTTGCCACCAGCATAGCTTCATCCAAACACTCCCAAAAACACCGAATTTTGAAGATCGCTTAATCTTAAAACGCGTTTTTGTGACATTTCCAATCTTGCTGGCCACAGTTCCTACATCACAGCTTTAAAAAAATAAAGTCAGAAGTAGTACCGGCTTTATCATCGTCGCCTTCTTCACTGTCTTCTCCGTCGTCATACTCTTCACTGGTTTCCTCTTCGGAGTCTGCCAGTTTACGCCACTTTATTTCTGCGGTCGTTGTCTGTAAGAAACATTACATTTAACACTTCTCTGGCACTCGCTCTGCACTCCCCCCCCCCCCCCCCCCCCCCCCCCCCAATTACAAGAATGCACACCTGTGGAAGGCATACAGACAAGTGAGCATTACACTGCTGTTGAATCTCCTCTTCCCTACACGATTCGTTCGTTTACAGCTTACTGCTTATCGTCACACTTCAGCAGTTAGCAAAAACCAAGAATTACAAAAGATGAACTTAGCTTGTTCACATTCGCGTCCCATTATTCTCTATCAGAAATTTGCGAACCGGTCGTTGACGCAATACTTTTCTTCACGTTTCTCATAAAGGGCAGAAACAAATCGCATACACCAGACTTTGTGAGGCTCAGAAGGGGGCGGGGAAGACAGAGAGAGAGATAGACAGGAGGAGAGATAGAGAGGGAAGTGCGAGACAGCGTTCCGCGGGATCTTGCCGCCGATCCACTCGACCGGAAAAGGGACGCTTCGAGGATCTATGAAAACACTAGTAGGATGGACCGGTGTTGCTGAGACGCATCATATTTTCATGTCGCCCACCTACTTTTTATTTGCCATTCTGTTCGGAAAGGCAACTTTGTCAATCGATGCAAAAAAAAAGAAATTAAATTTTTACAACAGCAGGGACACGCTACCGCGTAAAGATGGCTAGTTCCTACCCATTCTTTTCGCAGCATAACACATCAATCGCCAAACCGCAGTACAAATGAATCCACTTTTTGACATGTATATATTACAAATACTCGGATATACGCATCAACTAAGCTGACGCCCTCATTGAAATTCAAAGGCGCGATATGGACCATCTACGACGGTAGTTAGCGACCACCTACCTATCAAAATCGTTATAAAATACAAAAAACGAGCCGAAAGTACCAGACCCACCCCATTATACGCGCGACAGGAACTGGAGAAATTTCAACCCGAAAACATACAGCAGTCAGCATGGAAAATCGACTAGCAGCCATATGAACATTCAATAATAAGAAACTCCAGCCCTGAAGCTTGCAAACTTTTCAACGGAAACATGCATGCAAGCCTGAGCATCGCAACATCTGTGGAAGTAAGTTTAAAAAGATATGGCCAGTATTTGCCACCATAAATTAGAAAGTGGATGTCAGAACGCAATCGGCTTCTTAAGCTGACTTACCGGTACCTCGAAAATGAGGGCTTGAGGACAGAGTTTAAAAGAATTAGAAACTTAGTGATCAGTCATCCACGAGAATTTGAAAGGAGAAAGGTCTCTCAGAAAGTAAGCAACTGGGAAGAGAACCCGGCTAAGCTATGGCATGACTTAAAAGCATGCTGGAAAAGAAAAGAAGGAAAGCCAAACCACAGCTAGCGCAGAAGAGTTTGATTTCTTCGCGACGACAAAAAACTGGTGTCACCGAACATCAAAGAAACTAAATCGAAACTCAGCGCAAGACAAACTGTCTCTTAGACCACTAAGCAGGGGAGATGTAGTAAGAGGAACAGCTAAGCTGAAAATAAATAAGGCTACAGGATTGGATGGGGTTACAAATAAAATGCTGAAAACAGCAAAAGAATTCGCTGCCACCAGACTTCTATCATTACTGAATTAATAGTTCACAATGGCGAATTGACTGAGCGGTGGAAAGAGGCGAAAATCAGAGCAGTATTTAAGAACATAGGCATCGAAAAAGAACCAGCCAACTATCCGCCTAGTCTCCTTTTCTGTGTCTCCAAACTCTTTGCGCGATGCATACACCCATAGACCTATCATGCACTTGAACCCTTTCTGCCCAACCGCCAGCATGCCTTTCGCAGGAGATACTCGGTCACAGCAGCGCTCGCGGAAATGTGTGAAAAAATCCTCCTGAGCACGAGAACACTAACCTAACCTACATTGTACAGTTAGATATCCAAAAAGCGTAAGACACTGTGAACCCATGTATACTCCGCCAGAAGATCACCGACAGAGTAAATGCTGATGCCAAACTAACTAAGCTATTAGAAGGCTACTTGCTAGAAAGGAGCATGAGAACGCTGGGTGAGTCAAAAGCGAAACAAGTTCCTAAACGCATCCCACAGAGAGGCATGCATCTGCCTGTCATTTTTGCTTTCTTATTTTCGTGCGCAAGTGAAGCTGAGACGAACGGAAAATGATCCTCTTCGCAGATGATGTGCAACTTCCGTATAAATGTGAAGAAAGTAAAAAGTCGAACGTGGCGAGTCTGATAGAAGATATGAAACAAAACTATGTAGAACCTAAGATGAGCGCTAGAGGTGCGAATAAGTCAGAAACACTGGAAATAAATGTCAAAAACAGCGATCACCAGATCTGGAAGACCACGAATTAAGAAGCGCTTAGCTAGTGAGGCCATTCTGAAAATTTGCGGAGAAAAAATAACTTTCAAAAATAACACCCGCAACCTAGGTCCACACCTATGCAGTATCTAGCTACTTTTCAGCCCACGCTGATAACGTGTCCTGTTCGTTTTCAAAGCTTCTCTACCACATGAAACCAATAAGGCAACACATAAATAAGGGATGCATAGCCATGCTAACAAACGCCTATGTAATCAGATTATTCCTGCCCACCACCGCGACAGCAACAAAAAAGACCTTAAAGTACTGCAACGAGTTGCAAACCACTCAATCAGTCATGCACAACCTCAAAAAAATCGAGTAATTTGGAGAACACAAAGTCATCTACAGTTGGGGAGACATTTCAATACGGGGCAGTACCAAATTTAAAGTAATGGCCAAGATTTTGGAAGACGGCCAAATTAGTGGAAAATTGAATATGCTGGCAAAAACAACTCATGACCGAACGAGGCGCGCAATGTACATCTATGAAACATTCCGGACAAATCATGGACAGAAAACGATGAGATACTGAGCGACTGCTTTCCTCAACACACTGTTGCCTTCGAGATGAATGGTGATGCATTGCGATGTAAAGATGCCGTGTGGAGAAAACACGCTTAAGTGAACGATCCTTTTGATTAAATGAAGCGCAAATCGGGAAGTGAACTGCACTGTGTGTGACCTCTGGCAGTGGAAAGCATAACGGAAACTCAAACACCCCTTCTGATAAAACGAATAAGAGCAGTTGTATACGAGAATAACTGACTGTGAGGAATTAGAATTACCTTCGAAGCAACGGATGCCTCGCTCCCACTATAAAACACGTTGCCATCGTTCAGTGAACCTAGTGAATCGACCACTCCATATGCTGCATCCATCTGCTCCTTCGGTTTATTTTCACTGAAAAAAAAGCAACTTCTTCGTAGTCTGTGCAGCGATGCAACGACATATACGAACCATTTGCCCCTCCTCTCGACTTTCTGGAAAATGTTGCACGAATCCTCAAGATCACAAGCTTTTACGCATTCCTTACGACAATTCATGAAATGAAAACCCTGACACCTCTAAACTGCCACGCCGTTGCTCAGTAAAATGTTTTCTTTACATGCACAGTTTTTATTACAGAAAGGTTACTCACGGTAAGAAGAAAAACAAAACGCTGAACGCGACAGAACTCAACAAGTGAACAGTCAATTTTTTGCGCTCTCAAAACTGAACGCGAGCTGCGACTTACTTGAGAGACGTCAAACTCGTTCCCTACTACCATCACTCCACCTCCCTATCAGATTGACTTGTTCCTATCAGATAAAAGATCACTATTGCATCGTATATTCAACTCATCTCCCCACAAATTCAATTTCCAATTCCAACCTTACTTTACTCTAATCAATAATGCATCCGTCAAAACGCTTGTTTCAAGTAACATGTCCAATCGGCTATGGCAGTCAACTTACAATGCATCAAACGGCCGCATCGACTTCACCTTAGCGCAGTGCCTCAAAAAAACAACTTATGCAAAAGCGCTTCAGCTTCCAAAGGCTCGGCAAAACAGAAATAATAAAGCAAACTGAACGTACTTCATTATTTCGTAATCGGTGTGTTTCTCGATCGTTCTCAGTGTCGGAACTGTGACATTTTGCTCCTTTAGAAGTCTTGCCGAATCAGCACCCTTCGCCGATGGAACATACAACGATGGTACAGTTACACCCAACGAACCGTGCCGCATCCTCTACAACTCATATGTGAAATAATCTACATAACTCACTTCCGCACTAACAAAGAGATCATTACATGCCT
>JPKZ01002876.1:36497-53590 GCA_000803305.1 Toxocara canis | reverse complement strand
CCGGTGGGGGGGGGGGGGGGGGGGGGGGGGGGGGAGAGAGAGAGAAGTGCACTGCGAAGTTTCAAAAAGTTCTTGCTTATCAAACAAGGCATCGTGCATGGAAAGCGGAGGAACAAAAAAGACATTCGCGAACAACGAATAAATAACAAGCAAGCGTGCAAATTGCCGCAACATTGTGCCGGTGTTGTTTGAAGGTATGTTATCGTGCAGTTGGCGAGTGTAATATCGGGTTCTACTCGCGTATGGGTACGTGAACGTGCTGCTGAGAAATTTGCTGGTATTTTCTACGATCCGGCAAGTAAGCTTTCCACTTGGATTCGACCATTTAAGGTGAAAGCAACAAGATGCACTAATTATTTCTTCGTCTTTTGAGACAGTTATGAAAGGACTCCTCTCGTTTTCATCATTGGCAAAAGCATGTTATAAATCTGCTTTTATTCGCTGTTTTTCTTCGTTTTGTTAGGATTCCAGGGACCAGCCATTAAGTTCATGGCGCAAGTTTATGCTCTTTAATTTCATACTTGCGAGAAGAAAAAAATCGACCATGAAGGGTCGCGATGAGCCTAACCGTTTGAGACAGATGGCTGTTTAAAGTCGTATATACTGATTCATATCTGAAAGGAAAGATTTAGGAGGATATTTGCATAGTATTAGGTTGCTTAGGGCACAAAAACTACTCATAAAATAGTGCACATTGCAAAGTAACAAAGTGTTAGTGCATATTGTAAAGGAACAGTGTATGCACATTTAGTTTTAATAATTTAAAAAGTCCAGCACTGCTGCACAGCACCATCGTATTGGAGCTGCTTTGCGTCCGCTGTGACGATGATGAAGTATCATGATGGTATTCAAAAAAAGCAAGAAAATGGATATACGAAGGAAATATATTTAACATAAGTAACGTATGCAAAATGCGTTGTATACGCGAAAATGAAACGGCAGTGAAAGAAAATGAACTAAAGTCCTCAGAATAAGCAGAAGTGTTCATTGATATGATTGGTCGAACGAAGAATTGGAATTGTGCATCATTACGAACCAAGAGGTGAAAGGAATGAACCTTTGAGATTATTAGCTTGCTGAAGTTAAACGAGAGTGCCTTGGCACGTCTGATAATTGTATTATGTCTGATAAGTGTAAAAAAAGTGGCGAAAAACGCAACTAGATGAAACAGTTGTTACAGTTGGTCGAAGTGTTCTTTTCGAGGAGACGCGACGAATAAAAGGCAAATCGGAATTGTCAAAGAGAGTTAAGAAGATGTATAATATTGAATGAGCGATTTATTAATGGAATTACGGGTGTCTAAAAGCGTTGCTGCTCTCGTAATTCCTTATTATTTATTAGTGTTGTTTGCATTGCTGGAAACTGTATACTTGTGGGTACATTAAAATGAGCACGATGACTGGTTGTTTTTTGCGTTCTGGTGCGATCCAACTCTGATATCAACTTTGACAAAGAGGCCATTTGTTCTCAATCTTCGACTGTCTCGTACGCTATCTTCCTCAACACTGAGCGAATTGGCCGCATAATACTGCTAAGATTTACCCGTGAGTTGTTTCGCCATCAAAATCCCTTAATTTTTAGGAATGTTCCATGCTCTTCCGTTTTGTATTTACCAAGACCCTTGCCTTTCCGGTTTTCCCGAACAGGCGCATATTCTAGGAGGAGGAGAGGTGGCCATAAAATTTAGAGAGCCAATGCTTATGAAAAATTTGTGCTTTAAGATAACCATCCTGGAGAGGAGCTTTAAAAAATCGGTAAAATTTTTAATAAGTGCAAAAAAACCATAAACGCCTTACCTAACCCGCAATTTCTCCCTCTTCCTTTCTCCGCTTTCCCTTCCCCGTGAAGGGACTCCTCGTGGAGCCGCTAGGTAGGGGGGATGAAGTCCGTTTCGGAAGGCGAATAACATAGATGTCATGACCATAAACATGATAACGAAGAAACAGGCGAACTGAGCATTACTGGATTCTATGGGACCTCCTTAACACACCTAAGAGAATGATTACTTTTTTTTAACACAAAAGAAACGCGCAGCAGCCTGTTTCTGTACATGTCCGCGATTGTCATCTGAGTTTCCTTTTTTTTTTCCACATATTTTGTCTGTTACTGCCTCTTGTTTTCCTAACCTCTCTCATTCGCCGTTTCCCGCTCCTCCCCCTCCCCTTCCCCCCCCCCCCCCCCATCCCTCCTCCCCTCCCTCCCGACTTATCTTTGTAGGTTGTACTACTTTTCGAGCTACACTTTTTTAGTTTAGTGCGAGCTTTTGGTTTGTTTTAATTTGTTAACTTTATATTTGATTGGCTGGAATAAAATTTTCGGAGCAGACATTGTTTTGTTGCAGTTCATACGGTACATAATCGCCGTGCTCTTCATGAGAAGTTAATATATTGCTTTTCATCGAATTCATTGTGCTCCTAAGTAGAGTACCGGATAGTGCAATGATATTTTAGTTTGTTTTTGCACTTTTTTTTTGCTAAATTAGATTTTAAAAAAGCTGTGTCCATTGTGCGGAAAAAGAGTAGAATTACCTTTAAGATCGCAACAGCTCCCAGGGATGTAATATTCTATGCTTCAGCGTCCAGTTATTTTTCTATTGACCATACCAAATGTTTTGAAAGAAAATAAAATCGTTTATGTAAGGATGAATTTAATTCTGTAGGTCGATGTCTGCCTAGATAATTGTTTTAAATGATCAGTATTGCATTAAGAAACGTTACTTTGTTTAATATCTAAATGTGGAAGTTGCGTAATCTTCATAACTTGTCTGTCGTTGGCAATTTTAGGGTTGATTGATTCTTCGTCCTGCCACTTCAACCGTGAACCGGTTAAGGTATGGTTGAAAACCTACAGTAAGTGGGATGGGAATTGTGCTCGTTCTATCGCAGTATATACGAACTTGTTAACCGTAATGACAATATGCAGACAAGTGGAATCGTATTTGTGAGAGGTGCAAACGAGGGTCGTCAACGATGACAGAGGTTGTCATGGAGCCGATTCAGCAACACACCACTGGTCTAGCCATCGCAGCTGCGGTAGTGTGTGTCTTGCTGACGTTGCTCATTCTGTGGCTGAAACGAGCCTTTTCGTATCGCCGCAACACGCTGCTAATCGTTGGGCTTAATGATGCAGGCAAAACATTACTCTTCTCGAAACTCGTCAATAAAAGTTCGTCTTGCTTTCACGTCATTCTCGAAGCTACAACGAAATTATGCATTGTTCACTGGCAATGGCACTGTCTGTTGCATGCAGATGTAATTGTTAGTAGCCAATTCTTGGGTAGCGAAATGCTTCATCGGTGAACTCACACCCAAGTCATTACGGAAATGAAAGAACGCTACCTTAAAACTTACAGCGATTCTCATAAAAGGTCAAATAGCTACACCAGCGGTTCCTTCACAACATAATTTCACCTTCAAATGCCCTCTAAATGTTCGTCCTTCTTTTACCCGAATGAGTGAAAAATTCCGTAGCTACCAAATTATGCTATCTTTCGTTACAGCAATGATTCGCAAATAGTCTGCGATGGTTATGGCAGCGACAGCAGTTAATAACCGATTTTTGTTGACAGTAAAAGCCACTTAGTAGTTCTGCAGAATAGATGCGTTGGTGTTATTTTACTCGAGGAGATGATAGCCTCCTGTTAAGAAGATACCAATATTTGCTACGGCAACTAACATAAGAGAACACTTTGGCATAAATGGAGGCACTTTTTCATCAAAACCAATATTTGCTACGGCAACTAACATAAGAGAACACTTTGGCATAAATGGAGGCACTTTTTCATCAAATTGCTCATTCCTTTAATAGTTTCCATATGGTCATTCAGGTCGTTTTTCAGCGACATATCCCATCATAAATTGCCATCGAGCCAGTTTCAAGTATCTGGTAGGAGAACGTAATATATCTCACATTGGTCAGCATCTTTACTAGCAAACGGCTAAGGCATTGTATAGTACGACCGAGTTTTTTTACGTTTGCCGCGAAACACGCATGCGTTACAGAGAGGGTTTATTTTCAGGTCGCAGTACGCATCAGTACTGGTTGATTGTTGCAGATGTGCACATAACCGGAGATATGAAATTTTGCCCTACTAGTTGCTACGACTTAATACGTGTGTTTCCCCTTCCCAGTCAGTTATGATGCTTTTCACTTGCCGTCGAGGCTTCAGGAAGGGAGGGAGGAGGGCGTGAAAATGTAGATGTTACATGTTACATGTTACATTCTTATGAAGACTCATTCATCACATTGGCCGCTAATTGTCTGCGTTATCCAAACATGTTTGTCAGCTTCACTGGCATCCCAATTTTTTGCGATTTTGGACCGCTTCCTAACACTTTTTGTCAGCGTTCCGTGGACGGCATCTGAATTCACTAATTCTTCCTGTCCCATGGACGGCATCTGTATGGCCGTTTGACATCTGTTGGATACCAACTGATCACCTCTGGTGTCCAGTAAGGTCGTTATGCATTTGCCTAGCGCGCTTAGCCCACTGGATCGCACTAAATTATACAGTAAATTTTCAACGTTTATAAGCAGCATCGATTTTTTACTTGAGTTTTTTTTTTCAGGGCAAACACCGCACACCTATTCTTCTTTGAAAGAAAATATATTCGAGGGTTTTGTGAATGCGAATGGTGCACAGCTAACGTTGGTCGACTTTCCTGGAGCTGAGAGATTACGCAAACAACTTTACGAAAACTATTTTCAACAGGTCACAAAATTCCGACATTTTCTTTCTTAGTCGTGTTATAAGCCATGCTGTAAAATTCTATTTGCTTCGCTGTAAAATTCTATTTGCTTCCTGTATATCCTTCTCTTTTTGCGCTTACTTCATGCGCAGTAGTCAGAAAAAAAATTGCGGTGAGGGTGAAGAAAGGGGCGGGGTGGGAGGCAGGTCAAACCACGCAAAGAAGAACATGAGAGGAGGGAAGGTTAAGTACAATATGTGATGCACGTATGGGTGAAGTATAGATGAGTTATTATGAATGGTAGGCAGGCGATAGCATTAGTTGACGGTCGATGATAGTTGCTACACAAAAAGTCTGAATTTGTCTAACCTGTAATCAGAAAGCATCGACGAACCACGAACGCCAGGGTTTAAACGTCATGCCGCATATGCTAAGGGGAAAATACTCGGAGTTGAGGCAAGAACATTCCATACTAAAAGGGAGCGTCGATTGGCTTCATGAGGAGTGACGACTATGGAAGACTGAGTTGCACACATGCAGAATATGGATGGAACCATAAATATTAACCGACTGTTTAATACAATCCTTCCAATATCGACAAATTTTTATATATTTGACTGATTTATTAATCAAGCAAAATGCATCCGACGTCATTTTTGTTGTGGTAATTGTTGGTACCCGAGCCATACACTAAGGATATTAGCTCGCTAGCTATTCTACTGGCGTATAATTCAGCACCTAATGCAAAGACAGTAGCACAGTTTCGTTGACTGCCGTGACCTAGTTGTTCCTATCATGGCATCGATTCCTTTTGCTCTTTCAAAAGAGGTAAGGAGAGTCTTCATCATCTCGAAAAGGAGCGCAGATTGCTTGAAAGATTTCTAGCTTTGTGGAGAGACAACTAAGATTTTGTTAAGAAAATGGAGTGAGGTAATTCTGAACATTTTCCGACCGGGAAGATATGAGTTTTTTGCAGCAGCTCAACGCAGTATGAAGTTTTTTATACTGTCTTAAGGAGGGGAGAGTGAGGCTTACTTTTGACCCAGTGAGCTTCTCTTCTATCATATATGTTACTATGTTCTTTGTCGGTGGCACAATCATGTTAGAGTTCCAGGTAGTAGGGCATCGTCATTTGGATTGAACGTATGCGTTACAGAAAGGGTCGAGCCTTAAGGGGGTAGTATTTTTGGTTGACAGTGCGACGTTCAGTAAAAGGGCGCGTGACGTCGCCGAATTTCTGTATGACGTGCTCTACGAATCGGGAAAGAGGGTTTGTGTGCTTGTGGCGTGCAACAAACAAGACTGCTCTCTCGCTAAGAGCTCTCAGGTATTGTTGCTGTTGCGTTCTGAAACTCCGAACATGAATCCCTCTCGATTCCATTACCTGCTTCGCCCTCTTCTTTTGTAGCAAGTCATAACTTTCCGGTCCCAGAGTTTAAATTACGCATCTTATATTGGTTTGGTGCTTCACTTTCTTCATTTACCTTATTGCTTCGAGCAGAGTGCCCGAAGGGCACAAATTTAGGCCACCATAGAGGAGGCGATGTTTTTATTCGAGAGGGTGGAGACTATTCTGTCTCTGCTGAGTGTCGTTTGGAGTTGTGAGGATGTGGGCTTTGTTGAGGAGGGGATACTGATTGCATCAACTGAGGTAGTATGACTGTAAGTGCACCCTAGGGTAAGCGCATCCTTTCAAGCCAGTTACAAAACGTTCACTAATGAGAATTGGAGTTTACGTATGTTTCAGGTGAATTTTACCGCAAATTATTTCCTTTTTGGCATGCGTTAATCGCCTGTTTTTCTCTTGTTTTTCTTAGTTTTTGCGGAAGCTGATCATCCTCCTCACGCTTTTGTCTGCCTCTTCATCTCCTTCCCCCCCCCCCTCCCCCACCCCGTTGCCAGTTACAAAACGTTCACTAATGAGAATTGGAGTTTACGTATGTTTCAGGTGAATTTTACCGCAAATTATTTCCTTTTTGGCATGCGTTAATCGCCTGTTTTTCTCTTGTTTTTCTTAGTTTTTGCGGAAGCTGATCATCCTCCTCACGCTTTTGTCTGCCTCTTCATCTCCTTCCCCCCCCCCCCCCCCCCCCCCTCCCCCACCCCGTTCAGGTCACGTCACCTATTTGTACAACGGCGTTCGTCTCATGATTTGCAAGTCGCTCTGTCTTGTGCCTCCCAATGCGAAAGCTTGTTATCTTTAACTCAACTGCCGATCTCAATGGCGTTGTCCTAATAGTATTTCTTTGTCAGAAAAGTAGCACCAGGCGATCGTACACATCCTCATCAACCTACTATCTTTCTGTATTTTTCATTTTTTAAGAAATAGCTGGCCTTGTCTTTTTGTAGATTACTGCTGTTGCTTGTAGTTACTATTATAGAATATTATAGGCAATCCGAGGTACACTAGAGAGAGAATTTGGTCTGATAAATGGAACGCGTGAAGCGGCACTGGAAAGCACAGGTGGTGATAGCAAGAAAAGAGTGCTAACTAATACGGGTCGGTTACTTTTATTTTTCATTTGTCTTTTTAATATCTATCCTGTTAAGTTTTTGGCGCCTTTCGGCAATCAGGTTGTTTGCTCCGTCCCAGAAGACTCCTTGTGCATATATTTCCCTATCGTAGGAAGTTTCGTCGTAGCAAAAGTGGGGTAATCGTTATCGGATTTGTGTCTCCGCAGTTAGCAAAGTAACTTTTGCGTTGTTCAATCCGCATTCCTGCGCAGTTATTTTAGGAACACAAGGACGTATACCATATTATCTATAGTAAAGCTCTTCCTTTACCATAGTATTGCTGTATAATAGCTCTTCCCCCCTTCCCTCCGCCTCCCGTTTGAGCGTGGCCGAAAATACTTCTCGACGTAGTTATCGTCTCATTGATACTAATCAAACTAGTATGGCTCATTTTTCAGTGGGAGGAATGGGGTTCGGCCGATGCATATTTCCTATATCCATTTCGGGAAAGCTGAAATACTGTGTCGTCGGACTTCGAAGATAATGATTTACATCCTTGTATTTGAAAGTATATATAAACGGAGAGAGGGACTTGTGCTCAATCTTTACGGTAGTCGCAACTAAATTTTCAGGAAGAAGTTTTCAATGGAGCGAGTTGAGTCCTCGAATAGAGTTCGTTGAATGCTGCACTGCACCACAAGACGAAAACGGTGACGTGGACGAGCAAAGAGTGGATATAGAAAAAATTCAAAACTGGATCGATGCAATTTAAGCTGAAGCCAGTGTCCAGGCGTGCTAAATGTTTTTTTTAAAGATTATTTTTAACCAAGGATTTGCCTCCTAGGAAGGCTGCTTTTATTGTTAATTCTCATTACTACCTAAGGTTTGAACTTGAGAAGGTATGATACTGCGAAGGATTTTGCTGTCCAAAGATGCCCCTTTCCAGAGTTGCCTTCAGGGAAAGGAGTCAGTTTTTCATTTTTAAAGTATTCATCAGTCTTTGAACGATTTTCGATAAGTTTTTATTAGGTCTGTTTAATGTTTGTGGGCGAAAGCGAATCTGATATTCGATTCTTTGTGGAAAATTAATTGCTCTTCACTGCTGAAATATATTTAAGAGACAGGCAGGTGTGCAGTTATGCGCATTTCGCATTTTTTATCCAATTTCGAAAGGTTGTTCCTGTTTTTACAGGTAGCACATTTGATACAGTAAGAACACTTTCTTCGTTTTTCAATGCTAAAAGGTTCAGTTCGGAAACTCTCGAGACGCCATGCAAGTAAGAGAAGACTGGGTTGTCGAAGTCTAATGATTTATTTTCCGGTTGCCTCAATGTGCTTTTGAGAGCTCTTTTTAAATCGCCCACTTTATATATTCTGATACAGACTGCTTTTCCTGAAAGCAGCTTTCCGTCGTTGATTCTTTTGGAGTCAAATGGAAAAAACGAACCATGTATTTTTCAGTTTTTTTTTTTAATTCGAGTTGGTGTAAGTTTTACGGTAACCGATATGTTCGCTGTCTGTTTTGTTAAAGTGGTTCTTTTGCAATCAGTCGTTGAGCTTTGCTACAAATGCACCAAATATGATAATTGTGCGTGTTTCTTTCGTGATTTTTTGTGTGACCAGTTAGCGTGCAGACTTGAGTTAGCATGTTTCCTCTACTGGCCGTTTGTTTCAGCCCTCAAAAATTGTTCTTAAAATTTACTGCACGTTTAAGCGAGATTTGTTTATAAGTTCGTTGGAAGAGGGCATTATACGGTAGTAGAGTTTCCAGCGCGAATGGTGACCGTTTCCTTAATTAAGCGTTCCCGCCTACAATCGTTAAAAGCGGTGTTTGAATTGTCATGCAGTTTTTGTCAAACAATTTTGTCCTTATAATCAATCTTTCGCTACTGTGATGAGGTATTAATTTTATTTCTGCTATATACCTCAATGTAGCTTGGTCGCCTTTTAGAAATCCGCCTTATTTACTTTTGGGGGGCAGTGGGGTGGACAAAGAGGGGGAATTGTTGTGCAGTGAAAATATTTATAATTGCTTGTTAGAAAAAAGGTTTCCATTAAAACTTCAGCTATTTGTTTGGTTGTGCTTCTTATATCGTCCTCGTTAATGTGTAGTCTTCAGGCTAATGCTTCTCTTAATCTGCTTAAGCTGGAATGATTTTACTGCGCATATAATTTTATATTGGAAGTGGTTCGAGATTAGTTGGCAAAGTGCATTTCCAGTTCTAAAATATCTGCGTTTATCTTCTTCAGAAACAAAAAATATCTCTTTAAGCTTGGTGCGCTGTACGTGTCCAGGGAAACGCGTATGCTGAATAAGACAAGAGAGGAAAATATTTTCGATTTTAATTGTTTCACTGTGATCCATTTCTTTGTTCTCTTATTCTGCTCGATTCCGTATCGCGTGTATTTTGCTTTCGGTGCTATCCTGGTTGACTATTGTGAAAAACAGACCGTTCTTTTTCGCGTAGTACAAATTCGAACTTTTTTGGCCCAGTTCAAATGATGCGATATTGGGACGCATAAGAACGCAGCTCAATAACTGTTGCGACGCGACTTTCCGTTTGTATCGCGCTTCATCAATGAAGTGCAGCGCTATAGCCAAAATGGCGCAATGCTATTATGCATATCTGCACTCGTTTGTACGGCATTCAACGAAATAAATGGAAGAGCGATCTTGGAGCGAGAAGACGGAATTTGTTAAGTCTAACACAAGAAACCGGGCGGGAATGCACGCCAGGGAGTGGCCAAGATATGCGCTTGTGCTGATCACATATCCAACCACTTCGTTTAATAAACTGGTCGAGATTAATGGCAGTCGGGATTTTTTCGAACCTAACTATCCATTCACATCTGTAGGAGAAGAATCTGTATTGAATAATCTAACGTACAATCGCGCAAATGCGACCAAATTGAGCCGCTTAAATGGATCTTCATTGGCTGTCGACTGTGTGCGAAAGATGGCCTATCCTACCATCGCTTAAGATCATTCTTTAGCAGACCCTTCCCATGTGATCGATTTTTTAATCAGCGTTACGAAATAGCGCATTCGAAATTTTTGAGCACTCGAACACACCTTCCATGTTCGAGTGCCCAAAAATAGATACCATCTCTTGCGTAGGACCTTTTTGGAATAGTCTACTTTGGAGCCCCATAAAAAAACAGCCCTCGAGGGTCTATTCGATGCATTGAGGTAAATATGGTTTACAAAGCCAGGTGGTGTTGGAACAGCAAAGTCGCATGGTCTTGACTCATTAAGCCAGGCGGGCTTATGCGAAGTAGGGTCTTTGCCAACCCATTTGGCAGTGTCTCCTAGCAACAGAACTTTCAGGTAATGGAATCGTTCATATAAGCATAGGACGTAGCACATGCTTTCGATGACGATAGGAATTGTTCCACTCCGACGTATCGCTGCTTACATCCATCTCAGACCCTTAAAAACTTTATGAACGCCCGCGTATATTCGCTTCTTCTATGTGGTACATTCACTACAGGATGTCAATAGAAGGTTATATGTGTATATGTACATTTATATCCACATGAGCTCCAACTAAATGCCTTTTGTACATTGATCTTTGGCACACGTCCTATCCCGCTCTTGCGTTCGAAAACATTCATCGATATATATATATTATATATACATATATATATCGATGAATGTTTTCGATATAGATATATATATTATATATATATATACATATATATATATAATATATATATCGATGAATGTTACCACTGACAGCCCAGCCAGCGTGTGGTTAACAACAGGCTAAAACAGCCGAAGGGAGGGCTGTACTCGGCGTGCGATTGTCTCCGTAACATCGACACATCGCACTGAAGGCCCGAGCGGTAACGTGCTAACGTTCATGAAACATAACAAAGTATAACCGAGGTTATTTGTACAGATTTGAATAAGTCTAACGTTATGGTTATATTAAACGTCTGAAATATCATTTCCCGTCGTGGCACTTCTGTGGGTCACTGGAACGAAAAAAAGCGCATGCCAATAGATGTATGCATTAATAATACATCCCAGGAGATGGGATTCAGTATTTGTCACTGAGGTAGTCGATAAGAGAAATCATTGCATAAGGATTGTATTACACCGGTGAGAAGGATAAGCGTTTTATACAGTGCTCTTCTAATGATGCGTTCAGGGTATATAGATAAGCGGTTAGCTATTTGGTGACAGGCACAGATTGTTGTTGAATGAGGCTTTCCACATTGCAACATAACTTTTTGTACAGATGCAAACCATTCCCTTAACGATCGCGTGCTGCCGAGAAACTTTTGACATTATCAGCGTAGATTTTAGCAGACAAATGCAAAATGACCATTGCAGACTAACTAAAAAGTCGCGCTACTTAGTTTGTCTGTTTTATTCTTCTAAACGCGTTGTTTTTCGCACAGATACGACTGAAAAGATTTCTCCGCAAACGATTCGGAAAGCTGTGATATTTCTTTTACCCAAGCAGGACACCTCCTACGAGCTGAGCTGTTGCGAGCGCTCATCGATTTGACTGCTTTTAGTTATTCAGCTCTTCCGCAAATTTGTATTTGCTATGCTCATGATGTAGTTGTTTGTAAAGACGCATAGAAGATTGACCTTCCCTGCTTCTTTATCTTTCAAATTGGCTGCTTTGATTTAAGTACTCATTTAAAGTACAAAGCCGATTCATTCCAACTCGACAAACTTCGTAAATTCACTTAAGCTTTAAATAAATGCCTCTTGTACATTGCTGTTTGATACACGTCCTACTTCGTTTTTATGTTCATAAATTCACGCAGTGAGTTCAACTGGCGGTTGTCCGAATGCATTTGGATAAGTAAATTAGTTAGTAGACACAAAAATACACTCGGCCGCATTTATCGAACGAATATCATTACCTCGATGGGTTCAATTCCTTACCAACTTTATCAGTCTTCCCAATTTTCTCCTCCAGAAAACCACTCCAATCACCTCTCTAAAATATTCTCACGGCAACACTGCGCTGGCGTAGCAGTAGCGACTCGTAGATGTCTAGTTTCATTGCTTAACCGACAAAAGTTGACACAAGACAAATGCTGCCATCAGCAACTTTTCACAGTAGTCCAAATCCACTTTTACGATAACTACTGGAGCTAGAATTACCAAATTTGGCAATTCCGAGATATATCCGAGGTCTCCTCTTAAATCAGCTTTCTAGTGCATTTAGCTCGGAGAAACCTATAGCCTCATAAAGGGTTGCACGTATTTTGCTCGATCGGTCAAGTTGCGATCCCACCAAATCGATAGCAGAATTATTTTTAGAGAAGGATCAGTGCCGGCGGTCGGGTAAGTTAAAATTTGAAATTTCTTTATTTCGTGAACTCGATGAAATCGGCTGATCAACCAAGTGAGTCGCCAAAGCCAGTGTCGCGTCAGCTTCACAGTTTTTTTCTGTCGGCTACACTATGAGCATCTGACGAGCGCTTTAACATTGCCATGAGAGAAACATTATTGAAGCTGTGCTTCTCACTTTTGAGCAACCTTATACTCGCGTAAAGTGTAACACCACATCGCTGCAGTTTGATCATTGAATTTGGGAGCTGTTTTTCATTAAGGACGGCATGCACATACTAGCAAGAGATGAGAGCGCAGTCAGCTATAAACGTGCGGATTTGAACACTGTAACGTTCAAATTAGAATAGGTGCAATGTGTGCGTTGTGTCCTTCTGACATTAAACACAGTGAGAGCACGTTTATAGCGAAATTGAGTATTTTAAAGCTATGAAAGCCTTGCCGGCATGTGTAACAGATGCCGCGAATTCCCTGTTGGTGACGGCTCGTTTCGAGTATTTGCGAGGTGGTCATTATGTTGAGCATATCTGAGGTCGCAGTTTTATTCTTTCGAAAAGATTAAGCGATGGTCATAGGAAGTGGCCCCTTTGAATGCTGTGAAGAGTTGTCATGTGCATTTTGCCGTCTTCAGTTGGTTGTTGTGAGCCATCCAAGTTAGTCAGTTTCGCATAAAGTGAGCTTGAATTAAGATATTTTTCAACTTAAAATGTACATTCAGAAATTCAGGTGAGTGGATCACTTCGGAATGAATTGCCAGCACATGTCAAACATGTAAATTTTGTTCTAAAGTTGGAAAGCTATTTGATTCAAACCTCTGGTTAGCAATGCTGCGAATCATCGGGGGACAGGCGTATAGATTGTTTGAGCAAATTTAGAAGAACAGAACAAAGATGCAAAAGATTTTAGCGTTTGACAAAATAAGGCAAACGATAATAAAAGAGGTGAGGGGAGGGAAAAGAGGTGAGACGTACACTGTGACACACCAGTGTTTCAAGGGGGTTTTTCAACTGGAAACAATTCGAATGACTGATGCAAATTTGAAGCAGAAAATGGCGGAACAAATCACGTAAAATGGCAGTCTTAGGGAACGTTTTGATCTACTTTTTGATACGGTAACAATACTCTCTGTATAGAGAGTCATGGAGAAATGCCTATGAAAGTTGGCCAAGAGTTCTCTTTATTGCTTTAAGAAACAGCAACGCATCCGCTTCTACCCTTCTTTTGTATATTCCTTTCGGTTACGAATCACTTCGAACCGTAAAAAACCTTCTTTAGTATAGTGAGTTCACTAATCGAAGGAAGTTTTCGTATTCTAAGCGATTTGCGGTAATTTGAGGTAATTAGAGGGCTGATTCAGCATACAAATAAATATGCCTGAGTTAGAATATTTTTGAATTTTGAAAGACATTTAACGCGCACTTTAAATGCAAACTAGCTTTTAGTTAGTTAATTGGCACAATTTTTAATCAGCACGTTTAAAGTTTGCAAAACCCACTTCATAGTTCATGGATATCTTGATTCAGGCACATACATGTCATTGTCGCATCAACTCTAACAGCTGTAATCACCGTGAATTGCCCGTAATACAAAAATGCCGTTCGAATCCCATCGAAGCATTACTATACTATACACATTTGCCCTCGGTCACGTTTTAATAAAGCATCTTTCGACATAGCGAAGTGCCAACTACATAAATGTTGCATTAAAAAAGAAGATTGTAATTATAATTGCAATTGCAACTTCACTGCGCAATCGCAGCTTTAATTAGTAATGCCCGCCGTTTTTCCTTTCCTCGTTCAGACAATATGTCAAATGAAAAAGTTGCGATTTCGGATTGATTCTTACAGCTAAAAATTCATCACAACTCTCCATCGGCTAACAGCATTGCACAATCGTGCTTTTCTGCAAGAACTGGAATACGCTTTACAACTGAGACACTGCCTTCTGTATTAGAGCCTGTGACGTCAGTCATGTTCTTCTGGGACAGCGAGTCTAAACTCGGTTGCGTATGCAAAAAGGTGCAGAAATCTGACTAATTGGTAAGCAGTTTTGAAGCTCTAAAGGATTAGATATAGCATCGTAAACCCTCCTTGTAACGTTTTGGCGCTTCGTACATCACTTTAATTATCAGAAATTAGTGCTTTCATCAATGTCTGTGGGTATTTAAACGCATGGTTAATTGCAGTGTTTATACTTATGAATATATTATATCTTTCGTGCATACTTTTTTTTCTGGAGGCGTTGTTACATGCTTTCTTTATTGTAAATAAAGGTTCTCTCTCTCTCTCATTTATACATGCCTTCTGAAGAAGTCTCCTTTTCTAGTTCCGGCAAGAGTCGACTTGCTCATGAAACGAACTGTGACTCACGGCGTTTGTCGAGGGCGTCGAGAAATGATGAGAATGTATGTGAGAGGCGCCTTCTTAGTGGCACTTTTGAGCGGCGTTCTTCAAACTTCCCATGTTCGAGCCCAACGACGATCGCCTTTCGATGTCACGATATTCGTATGTTGGTGTCCATTTGAAAAGTCCCTCTGCACAAAGCTCATATTCAGGCATTCGCCATGCTTCAGTGCTCGTTGCGGTGGCTGCTTTCACCAACTGGTACACGCCTGTTGTGCCTTGTTTGAAAGTGAATGTGCGTCTTGTACATCGTGACCGTTTATGCTGCCAGGTATAGACATTACTGGAAGTGCGAATTTCTTGAATATTTCTTACCATCAACTGCGCTTGTTGAGATCTGTTCGGAGTGAAAAGTTCATGCTTCTCTTGCGTCCAAGTACGTCAAGAAAAGTTTTTTTTTTGAGAAAATAAGAATTTTACGTGCTAGCAAAATTTAAAAAAAAGCGTTTTCAGGTACTTCATCGAGACATCCATAAATAGACTCAACGGTATTCTATAATCTCGAATAATCCTATGATCCTGTTCTATCTCCTCTCCCTCATATTTTATATTTCAGTCACAAATCAACAGCATGTAATGATGGATAATGTAATTATTTTTGGCAGGCCGCTCTCCAATCGATCTCCAGAAGCTCGTCAAAGGGCTACAACGTTGCCTCACGTGTCTGCACAACAGAATAAATCGAAACGATACAAGTTAGTTGGCAGCGTCGGTCCAGTCACTAAATCTGTTGGCTTACTGCGTTCTACTGACCACTCGTCGGCTTGCGAGAATACCTAAGTGCAAGCCTGGCTACGCGCTCCACAGCTTTCAACGGCAGTCAGACCAGACACGAAAAGAGGAAATCACGAACCGAAACACTAGAAAAGGACTGTACGGGAAGTGGAGCACTTTGTGATCTTCATCCGAAAGGATGATCGGGCTGTAGTAACTACCAAGATATTATTATAAGTTGGTTATATTTGCTATCGTTTTCGAAATCAATTGTGGAACTGAACCAACGCTGTTTTTGGTTGTTAGTTGCGATGGTTCATCTAGTAACCATTATACGACGGCTCATTGATTGGATCGAACAAGTGCATTCTTAATGAAAAACAGCCGTTTGAAGACTCGCCTTTTCAGTGAATTCTGAAAATGATCCTCATGCATTCTTGTTGCCTGAGTGTTGTAATGATGACAATGGACGTAGACTGTTCTGTTCTTCTTCAACCAACTAGCAAATTCCGCAGCAAAGAATTGTATAAAATGGGTAAAACATCCATAATAAGCTGGTTTGCTTATTGTTTCAGGACCATTTCAGGAAGCATTCTTACGAAGCTAAGTGTAACAGGACATTAATGATATTTTGACAATGGTCTAAATCACAATTATGGTTGCAGCTGAACGTCACACTACCTAATTTTGATCCGAAGCTAGCGTTGCTCTTGTTTTATGGTTGTGTTTAACACCATAGTGCGTCTCTATGCAGTTCGGTGCGTTAGTGCAGCCACCCGGGGAGTTAAAATTCGGAGCTCAATTCATCGCTGTTCGGTAGGTCTTCTTCTCGTCATAAAAGAATGGTGTGAGCAAGCCGCAAAAGATGACTATGGCTGAAAACGATGCCAATGCAATTTGCGCTGCATATACAAGAAAAGAACGACTTTCGCCACATTGAAGAAAACGGGCACGCTTCTTCATGACGCACATACAGAAACAAATATGTACACAAAATCAAACATTATATGCGCGAACCAAAACGGTGGCGTGAGGGAAATATGCGTAGTGGAGCGAACAGAAACCGTGCAAACGCACAGGCCGGCCGCCAACACTGGTTCGGTTTGGTTAATATTACGACTTTTTTATAATAACAATGATGGGGGGAAGAGACAGGTACTAGTCGCTGATACGTTCAGCAGATAACGATTAGCTTTAGGAGCATTTACTCCTCATCATCATAGTGACGTCATGGGCAGTCATACGCCGACGGGTTGCTGAGCCTTACGGCGATCATTCTTTCTGCAAAGACGCACATATAATCCACTTGAAGGGTTGCGCTCTAGATCGGAGATCACTCAGCAACACATGTTTACGCTCGTCATTTTCCGCATTCGTAGCGCTCGATGCCCAGTATATCCATACTGTGATGATGTGCACCACTTTTTTGTTTTGATAATGTTGGTATCGGTCACCCACATTCTACAATTCACTCCTCTCCTTCCCCTCTCCCCTCTGCCCCCCCCCCCCCTCCCTCTG
>JPKZ01002876.1:0-14640 GCA_000803305.1 Toxocara canis | reverse complement strand
CGGGGCGGGGGGAGGGGGGAGCGAGGAACTGTTAACGGTGAGAATAAATTGTATTTGATGCATATGAAACCTCGTAAGCGATTTCCGATTCAGAGATGAAGCCAAACGTTTCAGAAAGTAGAAGAGAAATCGGGCCTTTCTAGAAGAAAGCCGAAATGGTATAGGGGCAAGCTAACGAGCGTTCGAGGAGTTCTCCTCATATTCAACTCCGTGACGACTCCCTTCGCCTGCTTCCTAAATCAGTGTGTAATTTGAGCACGTGCGTTTTAATGGGTGGCGATCTAGTTGCAACTTGGTGGTTCTCGCGAACGAGGAGACGCACGAGAAGGTTTGCTACTCAACCATGCAAATTGAGCACGTGCGTTTTAATGGGTGGCGATCTAGTTGCAACTTGGTGGTTCTCGCGAACGAGGAGACGCACGAGAAGGTTTGCTACTCAACCATGCAAATTAATTATAGGGTTCAACCTTGCTTCTCTTATGCAAATTAACTACAGAGTTCAGCCTTGCTGCTTTTACGCCAATTAACTTTAGGGTTCAACCTTGCCGCTCTTATGCAGATTAATTACAGGGTTGAACCATGCTCCTTTTATCCCGCTGTCTCGGATCATCCAGCAAACATTCGCCCTGAAAATATCTGACGTGCAAATGTGAGTGACTCCCTTCGCCTGCTTCCTAAATCAGTGTGTAATTTGAGCACGTGCGTTTTAATGGGTGGCGATCTAGTTGCAACTTGGTGGTTCTCGCGAACGAGGAGACGCACGAGAAGGTTTGCTACTCAACCATGCAAATTAATTATAGGGTTCAACCTTGCTTCTCTTATGCAAATTAACTACAGAGTTCAGCCTTGCTGCTTTTACGCCAATTAACTTTAGGGTTCAACCTTGCCGCTCTTATGCAGATTAATTACAGGGTTGAACCATGCTCCTTTTATCCCGCTGTCTCGGATCATCCAGCAAACATTCGCCCTGAAAATATCTGACGTGCAAATGTGAGTGATGTTGCTTGGAGGCGCATATGAGACAATGAATGAGAATAAAGTTACAGATGCCACTGAGGCATGTCGGTGCTGGTATGCGAAAGCTCACCCTCGTATAACGAGTTCACTCGCCTTTTGTTGTGTCCTGTTCCCGAGTGGAGTTTCCAGGCCAGAGTCGCGAATGTCGCACAAGGTGGGTCGGTAATAACTCAGCACACCCAGTACCAGCTGGTTGTCACTGTGAGTTTGCCTTTTTTTTCTTGACTTTGAGTAACGCCTACTATCATTAATTGTTCATACTACCAACTTAGAATCTGTTTCGGCCCTATCAGGCTTGCTTGCTTGTGGATGTTTGCCATGTGTTGTATTTGTATCTCAACTCAGATATGGAAGTGAAAAATTCGCAATCGACCAGCAAAGTAGGCGATGTTGCGAGCGCAGTTTCTCTTAAGCGTGCGAAGTTCGGTTCGGATTCTGTGCGCATTCGATGACCCAGCTCATGATTATACCGACGAATCAACGACGATTGCGCCAGTTCTTTTTTTTAAACCAATCAACAAGGAAATCCACCCATTACGTTGCACCACCGTTCATACTTAACTGACAACGTCAGAAACCCACCTTTGATGCGGTTGTTTACTGAAAACAAATTTCGCGAACAGTTTTATTTACACACAGCTTAAACGCATATTTAGTAAACCGTTATCGACACAGGTGAAAAGGACAAGAGAATGAAAGAAAAACACTCGGTTTGATAACAGTATGCTTTCATCGCAACGGTCAACTTCTTTAGCATTAAAAAGTGAGATGGCGATTTCTCTGGCACACTTCCCATCCATACAGATATGTTTCGAAACCAAAGGACGTAAATGCTTAACATTACTAACGATTATTAGCAGCGTCAACAATTTGAAATTGTTTGATGTGCGTAAACACGAAAGCGAAAAAGCGTAATCGTAAATATGTAGCGGGCGCATCATAAAAGCACAACTGCCAAACAGCGTTGACGATCCGTATGCAAGATGCAACAAATTTTGCGTTGCATAACTGATGCTGAACGTTTAAAAATCTTAGTGCGTTTGAGTGCAGCATTTGATTCTCATTTTTATGCAATATGTGACCATCGAACAGTTCGATGTCATTCGACTGTGAATGAGTGAGGTTGGCCATGCAAACGAAATTGGCAGTTGCAGTTTAAGCTGCTTAGATCATCACTCTATCAGCCAGACTTGGTTCAGTCGTTAAATGTAATTTAGTTCATTATTCTTCCGTTTTCAATCACCTAAAGTTGAGACTTTCCATTTTGTTTCATTGCTGAGATAAGTTGATGGTCAAAGATATTAGAGACGTTCATTACGAAAACGTTATTGAAGGTAACCTTAGTGGTTGTCGTTATACATGTAGAACTGAAGCCAACTTGCTTTTTCGTTTTGATGGCGGGGAATGGCGCTTTGCGCCAAAACATCACCCTCTCCACCTCTCGAACTTGCGGTCGAAAAATTTTATATTTTTCTTTGATTTACGGCAGATTATTTCTTGACGTCTTCATAGTGTTATTGCCTTTGATTAAAAGTGCGCATCGCTGCATCATTCCACTATCTTCTATTGTGGTGTTTTTTTAAAGTGAAAGCGCATATACGTGCCGATTTTCACGATAAACGAGCAGCACTTTTCTCAAATAGGGCTTTATTTGCGATCCCAACTCTCAGTCGCGTCAGTTTTGCCGCTTGGTTTTTTTCTTCGACTTTCCCTGTTTTCCCCACCCGTTTTTTTTCCACAATAATTTTGCCTTGCCTTCAAGCCGGTTGCGGGTATACCGGGAAATCGGGCTGTGATTTTCAGCTGCCTTTCAATTGGAGGGAGGGGCGAGGGGGGTGATGGAAGGAATAGGGTGTTGTATGGATGGTAGTAGAAATTTGTTCGGTGAAATTTAAGGAGAGAAACTGAGTTGATGCGTTCTCGTTTCTTAAACGAGTTTTTGCTCTATGAGAAACAGATGAAAGGATGAAGAAAGTGGGAGGGTCACGTTGGTAACAAATGGATAGAGGACTGAAGAGTGCAGATGCACTTGCTATTCGCAGCGCGCATGCATTTACTCTTTCATCTTTGTATGGAGCGTTTTTGAGAGCATCAATCTGCGTGAAGTATCGTCATACCACCTTTAAAGTTTTTCCAAAACAATGCGAGCTTTGCTGTCTTTATTGAATCGGTTGGTGAATTCAGCTTGAACTTACATACATGGAGCTGCTTCGCCATCAGCCAATTGTCGGAAGAAATCAGATGACTTGATCAAGCTACATATACTCCTGGTGAAGTTTAAACAGTAATAATTTTTTACTTCCATTGTGTGGCCCTCATCAATAGACACGTCATGGATTTCCCGTAGCTTGTGTCGTTTTGCGTTATAAGTCTGTCAATAGCGAAAACGTCTTGAATGGAAGGCATTTGTGTTGATTTGCTTTCGTTTTTTAAGGCAGTCCCACGGAACAGTATCGACATGGACGTTCGTTGCTTCTCGTTGTGGACCCGATTCAGAGATTTAAGTCACCTTTGGTCACAACTTTCTAAAATTCATCAGCAGGTCAGCTCGTGTTTTACTTAGATTTATTTGGATCTATGCAGACGATGAGTGCAGCTTTTGAGTGCAAGAGTTACACATACGTTCTTAAAGGTTCGATGCTAATATCGACTTAGGATGATTTATTTTTTCGTTTAGAAGCAACCGAAAAGGGGATTTTTTTTTCACGTCGCTCAATCTAACACTCACGATTATGGTTTGTGATTGCTTACCAGATATGTTTGCCGTGAACGTTGAATGATTTTTTGAAAATTTGGAATTGAACCGTTCATTTATGTCGTTGTGCTTGTGAGTGTAGCTTATCTTGTCCGACAAAATCAGCTAGGGTAGGGTGCATGCATCACGTAGCAAAATTTCAGAAAGAACGTGCACATCGTTGGAAACTATAGCGAAGGAGAGAGGAGATGATGCAAAGGTGGTGAATTTAGGATTTTGACCATAGGCTATTTTGCTGCACATTGGTTTCTTCCACCAAGAAAAGGAAGTCCAAAATTCGGAGGAGTATTTACATCGGTAGTTATTCATGAATTTCTACACTTTGAGCTACATATGGGCTGCCTTTTTCACTGTCATCGAGGGTGGGATCTTGCAAAAATAATTCTGCTGAGGGAACTTACGGAAAATTTCCACACGAGAGTCTGAAAGCCGTTCTTGAGCGTTTCTTGGAGGGGATCGTAAAAAAAGGTTGCACTAAATCCTGGTTTGTTGGAAACCACCACAGAATATCAAAAAAGTCAATACCGATCGGATGAATCACCTGTGTATGCTTCCAGTAATCGTATAACAGTGGCGTTGAATTATATCTTGTTGCAGCTATATTTGCACGGAACATTCCCAACGTTTGCACCCGCAAAATTCTTTGGTAATTCAGAACCGTCGGTTATAGCCGAGAGAATAGAGGCGACCGGTCGTTTTCTCAATTTTGTATTGGCTAGCGAAGTGCTCAGGAAGACGAGAGTGTTGCACCAGTTTTTTGCGGTTATCTTTATTCATCTCATTTGTCAGTTTTAATTGTCACTAGCTATGTTTTTTGCTTGTGGCGCTTTTTGTGGATAGTGATTTTTGGCTGTTGGATCTGGCAGCTGAAGGTAGTAGTACTAAAACGAAAAATCAAGGCTTTACCACCCGTTGGAATTCCAGCAGCACAAGTTCGTCTTTCTGTACATTATAGCGACGCATTCGGAACAGCGCTTCGCTTACACAAAGTGTCCCCCTTGCATCATGGAGGCAGGAAGGGTAGCAAGGATGCGATGCAGACTGAAACGAAAGTTTTGAGAGGTGTAATTCAAATGAAGTGAGATAAGCTGACAGTGAATCCGTGGAGAACATCCAGTAGCAGCATCGGTCGCCACGTCATCCCAGGAGAAGAGGCATCACCTGACTAGATGACTATATAGTGGGTGCCTCATTTAGTCGAGTTGTTCTATTGTATTTGGTCTGCCGAGGAATTATTCTGTTTTGTTCGCAACCCCTCACTTTGTGTAACATTCATTAGGGTTATCCTCTCGAGGGTAGAAAGGCATGGAGGGGGGGGGGGAGGAGGAGGAGGAGAGTGAAAAGGGGGGGGGGGGGGGGGGGGGAGGAGGAGGAGGAGAGTCTTATAGTGGTAAAAAAACTTTAAAAAGATATGTTTTTCGCTGCGAAAATGATATTATTACAATGCATTGTACCGTTATGTGGTGAGGTGCGGTACAAGGAATACTGTTTTTCTCCGTGGGTTGCATAAGTGTTCGTAGCAGTCTATCACTTCAAGTGGACCACAGACAGGTACATGATATCATGGTTTGCAAGAAGTTTATTTTCAGAATTTCTGAGACTGAAACTTGCGCTTCAGATTGCTTCTCCACCCAAGGAGGAGGTGGGAGGGGGCACAGAGGGACGGGGAGAGAAGCGGGGTCAGCCTTCACGATGAGTAGCGGGGAGGAAACGGAATTGGAGGTCGCACTCTGTCTCTGCTCATATGGTTCCTCGTTATTCTCATTCTCTCCATTTCTTTCGCTTTTGCCCTTAGCCCTGCTCTTCACTCTAACTGTAATGTTCAGACGGACGCTTTTTTTCTTATCAGTTGGCTAGTGGTAGGCACAGGAGAAAAATTGTTGTTCAAAAGGAAGGAAGCCGATGTTTGGCACCCTTAAGAAAGCTGTGTGCGGATGATAAATCTCCAAACGCTGAATGCTCATGGTTTTAACGAAAATTCAGCATTTCAAACCGTAGAAATTTTGTTTTCGCGCCAACACAATGCTTTCTCTGTACGTCGCTGTCGCCACTATTGCAGCTTTATTGTATCTGCCTTTTATAGGCGGCCGAGGAGGTGTCTTCTCAGATTGACTCTACTCCTCCTCTCAGTTCCACTAACGTGGCCTCAAGCTCAGCGGCGCATATTCTGGAGTATGTTTTGTTTCGCTGTAGTTGCTATAGAGGTCACAATTAAATGCAGGAAATGAGGCCATTTATGAAATCATCGTGCCATGATATTTGCGAACGAAAGCGGCCATGAAATTATGGCGGAAAAAATTTTCTTGAATATGCGTGTGAGACTCTCGCAGAAGTGCGTGCTTTACGGCACGATATATATATATGTATATGTATATGTATATGTATATATATATATGTATATGTATATGTACATATATACATATATACATATACATATATATACATTATATATATATATATATCGTATATATTGAATATATTGCATAAGAGAAATTTTGGAAGAGATTGCATAAGAAGATTACACGTTTTTTTTTTGGAAGAGAAGTTGTCATTGCATAAGCCACTGGATACATTGAACGTATTGTTTTTTTGTTTAAATTTTTAAAGTAACGAATATATATGCATATATGTGTATGTACATATATATGTACATATACACATGCACATGTATTTATGTATATATGTATATGTATATATATGCATATGTATGTATATACAAGTATGTATACATATATATGCATATGTGCATGTGTATTATATATATATATATACATATATATATGTATATATGTATATATATACATATATATATATATATGTATATATGTACACATACATGTGTATGTACATGTACGTATGTATATACATATATGTGTGTATTTACACACTTATACGTACTGTATGTACTTGCATATTTACATTTATATATATGTATAATATATATCTATACACACATATGTACATAATACATATGTGCACATATATATATGCGATTTTGATACACTTGATTCCAGAAGCGAATCGATCGAACGACAGGAAGTGGGAGGGGAAATTGAAGCAGAAACGGAAGTTTCGCCCAACACCACTACACCATATCCTCGTAGCGACGAGTTTTCAGAAGTAAAACAATTCATTATTCCTTTAATTTAATTTTTTTTTAAATCCTTTTTCTAGCTTTCACACACAAATCGCTTTATTGATCCCGTCCTCTCCAGTTCATTCTGATTACGTTTACTTCCCATTTATTTTTTGTTTTATAGGAATACCATGGTTTTTTATGCTGTTTTAGTTTGTCCTTTTTACATGAAGGACAGATCAGAGGAGCTAGTAGAGAGCCTTTCTAGGACGGGGGTGGCAGATAAGGTTGCAGAAAAACCAGTGTATTGAATGACTTTTGCTGTACTTCACAGTGATATGCGTAGTTTTCAAAATGCTCAGTTCTGTCCCACTTGGTGGATTGTGTAAACTTAAAATCTCTCATTAATGAGCCCATCCACCGCCACAGAAACGTAGACGTCATTTATAGTGAGAGAAGTTTCAGAAGGATTGATTCTTGAGAGGTAATAATCGAATCGAATTGAATCTTTTATTTAGTGCATAGGCAACGACTACCTTTACGATAGTACAGAGATGATACAAAGAGATACAATCATAATACAGAGTAGATTTCACTTTGCGATATACACATCATTTAATTGAGAATGTTCCGCTCAAGTTTACCTTGTTTCTGAACGCGACATCTTTGCATCACAACACATCAGTATTCAGCTCAGAGGCAACAGTATATTGAGAAAAGCAATCGATCGTTGTCTCATGGTTCTTAGTCCGTAATTTGTTCGGAATGTTTCACAGATGTATATTTCGCGCCTCGTTTGTTTATGTTGTTTTAGATCTTTTTTTCATAATTCGTAATGAGCAGCTTTGGAGAAAGTAGTAAGTAGTGAAAAAGTAATTTGAGTGTTTTGAAGTTGGATGCGCGGATTTCATATAAGAACAGAGTTTGTTTCGTAAGCTGAAGTTGGACAGCTTTCTTTGTTTCATCAGTGGGGATTTGGGAGGAACGAAGGAATAAACTGTCGTAAGCTTTGTCGGTGCTAGTAATTTCCTTCCGCCATACTCAGGCGAATGGCATGGCTGGTGGGGCGAAAAAAGGGAAGGGATAATAAGAGCGCCAAAATGAAAGCGCATTAGTTATTACTGTGGAAGGCCAAAGTGGTAATGTGGGCATTCTGAATAAGCGACTGTGAATTATAACCAAAGGGATGAGTAGGTGTTCTCCGTAAGGGTTTTGAAACATTTTGAGGATGGATGACATTAATGCGCGCAACTAACGGAAGAAGCGGAGAGAAAGTGAAGAGGGCGCAGCACACATCTGAAATGGATCTCCGTTAAGAGATGTTGGGGGGGGGGGGGAGAAATTGTGACTGCATAAGCCACCGGATATATTGAACGTATTGTTTTTTTTTTAAATTTTTTAAAATAACGAATAGTTCGTTCCGCAGAAATAAACCTTTTGCCTTATGGCAGTTTATGCAAAGAATTTAAATTAAGCATGCATATGGCAAAATGACGAATGTTTATGGGCTTCATATTTTGTTTCTGACGTCTTAGCTAGTTCGATCTCGTTTCTTTGCAGCATTTATCTTTCCTTTTTTTTTCACCTGATGAAGTCTTCAAGCTAACGGTTGCAGTAGAACTTATCCATTCATTCACGTTTTTTTTTTTGCTATTTTAGCGTTTTCTCATATCTTCATTTAAACTTTTTTTAAAAACTGTTCCTCTTTTTCGCCCGTACCCCTTTTCCGCTCGATGTCGTTTTTTTGGTTTTTTTTTTTTTTTTTTTTTTTTTGGGGGGGGGGGGGGGGGGGGAGAAATTGTGACTGCATAAGCCACCGGATATATTGAACGTATTGTTTTTTTTTTTAAAATTTTTTAAAATAACGAATAGTTCGTTCCGCAGAAATAAACCTTTTGCCTTATGGCAGTTTATGCAAAGAATTTAAATTAAGCATGCATATGGCAAAATGACGAATGTTTATGGGCTTCATATTTTGTTTCTGACGTCTTAGCTAGTTCGATCTCGTTTCTTTGCAGCATTTATCTTTCCTTTTTTTTTCACCTGATGAAGTCTTCAAGCTAACGGTTGCAGTAGAACTTATCCATTCATTCACGTTTTTTTTTTTGCTATTTTAGCGTTTTCTCATATCTTCATTTAAACTTTTTTTCAAAACTGTTCCTCTTTTTCGCCCGTACCCCTTTTCCGCTCGATGTCGTTCGTAGGGTCTGGGACTTTTTTGAAACAAGTCTACGTATTGTTGCATCACGTGTTCCAACGCAAAAAGCAATAATTAGCTCATGAAAGCAGTGTGCTTCGTCTTTTCTTCGATTTTTTAATGAAATAGATTTGCCATTTTTTTGTCTGTGGAACTCGCAAAGGTCGATTTTATATGAAATCATGCCATCATGAAGGCGACTTAAGCTTTTATGCAGTGAGCAAATGATAATGTGAAGTGCTGTGCGTGATATATTAAGTTGCATATGAGAGCACGGTTTGCTGGTAATCTCGTATAGTCTCAGCTAGTGAACCATTTAATGGGACGGACACCCCATTGAAAGCGGTCGGACGGAGAGAAAGGGACATTTGCGTAGAATGTGGAAATTCGTCTCTCTTTGAGTTTCGGCGTTTTTAGCTGAGGACTGGGTGGACCCAGACGGGTAAGTCGGAAAATCATTACCATCTGGAAACGGACTGCTCCTAACTTGCTAGTTTTTGCTTTTAGAGTAAGTCAGCTTTAGGCAGTTCTTCAGTCTAATCTTCCTTATAATGTTTTTAATACGAAAGCTTCTTTCCTGTTATTTCTGTCTCTCTCTCTCCCTCCCTTCCCGGTTCTGCGGCATTTGTTGGGAATGTGAAATTGTGAATCTGTGGTGGGCGTTTTATGCGGCGGTTAAATGATTGGTGTGTTGATACATGCAGCGGTTTCTGTGGCTTCTGTACGTTTATGTTTGGAGTGTCCTTATTGTTTGTTTGTGCAATAAACAATTTATGTTTGCAGAAATGTTCTCTTTCGCTAACTCTTTTCGCCGTGCCGTCGTTATGCGGTCCGCATGCACATATTCTGTTGCTTTTTTAGCTCCTCGAACTAGCTTCATTAACACGGTGGTTGTGGCTCATACCTAAGACATATTTCGATACCCCGTTTAGCTATTTAGCCTCAGTTTAGCCTGCATTTCAGTGCGACGTTCACTCCGATTTATTTCTCACATACATTTGCAAGTGATGTCGGCCCATCTCTATCTCTCTGTCTTCCTGAAAATTTGGAGGAAGTTTCTGCGATTGTTCTGAATCATAAGTTATTATGTGTCCATATCTCACAACTAATAAAAGAATTTTTTTATTTTGTTTCCCGAAACTGCCCGAAGTTTAATTGTTGCGTGGCCCCTGCTCCTTTCCTTCCCTCCCCCTCTACCCTCCCCGTTCTCCCCGCTCCCCTCCTCCGCCACTTAATTCTAAAAATTTTGGTCAGTGAGCGAATGTAGCCATTGCGGACGTAACATGGGCAATACAATTGACGTTGTTTTACCGGTCTTTTTTTCCCATATTTTGCTGTAAATTTGGTCGAGATGGAAACGAAAAAGTGGTCGATTAAATGATGAAAAACGACTACAATGGGCGCTTTTATTGCATTAGCCAAAATACTATTGAAGTAACGCATTGTTTGGCTATATGAGCGCTTTTCAAACGTCAACGAACGATAAATGTACGCATAAGACTACGTCGGATGAGAATTTTTGGAAAATAATGCGATGGAATAAGCGCCGAGAGATGATGCCGTGAATTCGAAGCTGACGTGGAAATTAGAAAGCACAAAGCATCTAATTTTCGGAACCAAAAGTTCCAACTAGCATAAGTGTGAGGTTTTACTCTTTCTGTGGACGAAGTCATGCAACTTTGGCCCTCTGTGGTAACATTAGTTTAAGCGAAGCAGACCGCAGAATGTTGGCTTAAAGCGGTTGCATCTGTCGATCAGCGGCAATTGTACAGTATGGGGACATCTGGAAATTTTGGAATTACAAGTACGTCTTCTCAGGATAACTTGTGCAGTTGTAATGAGGTTTTTACGACGTGTTCCAGAGTGCGGTCATTTTGTTTGCGGCTATTTTTTTTGTAGGTATTCTTAGTAAACGTTAAAAACAGTTAGGGATTTTTTGAGCTAAACCAGCAAACCATGGTAACCGATGGTTAGTTTGCAATAGGAAAGCAGGTATTCTGTGCACTTGTTTACTGGTTGTCACTGTTTATTTTTTGAAATAACACTGCAGGGAAGGGCTATTCCTGATTCTCTAGGTTCACCATTTGATTTTGTCTACTCTTTACTTCGTGCCGTAGATGAATTTGTATGCCCGTTCATGCCGCCAGCTAATTCTCACAACTTATAGACGTTATTGGGTCGTAACGTTCGGCTGCCTCGATTTACAATCTCCCTTAGGTCTATGTTGTCTCTAAACACTTGTTGCGACTATGGGACTTGGTGACCGGAGAAAGGAAGGGGAACGGGAAAGGAGTGCACTCGATGCTCGCATAGGCACAGTAAGAGTTGTGCATTCCCCGGTCCGGATGTGGCCATTTTGTGCGAATTCATTCTTTGAAGTTTTGTTAACATTTTTTTCCTTTTAAGTAAAAGTAGCGGCAAGTAAATGTGTGGATATTAGGCGAGATGTGTGCTCGACGTTCTTCGGTCCAAATCGTCTTTTATTGCTTCAGTTTTTTTTCTGCTATTATTGAATTAAAGTTTTGCAATTGCTGTGAACTGTTAGTATATTCGTTCGCATAATACGTTTCTCTTATGCTTTCTGCAGTGTCCGCAAATGTTAATGCGTTTTGTGAGTTTTTATCAGCTAAATGAATGATGACTGCAGGTGTCATTGATGAACACCTCATCTTCGACGGCCTCTGCGAGCATCAGTGGAACATTAGCTTCTTCACAATCGATGTCTTCTTCGACCACTTCATGTCTGTTCGATTTCCCTGATATCCATGTTCAGGTGCGATTTTGTTAAATAATCATCTTAACTTAGCCAGGAATTCAGATTTGTTGCGCTGAAGGGGGTGGGCCATCAATATTGATAGTAAAAGGTACGGGCAGTTAATGTTGAAGGGATTTTTTTCTAATTTATGTTGTTGAATTGGAGCCACTTCATTTTCTAAAAAAATTTTTAAATTGAAAAATAAGGCATCTCGGTACATTGTGGGGAATTTAAGTTATAAGATGAAGCGGAATCTTAACTCGCATTTAGCGGCGTTCGATTTTTTTCTGACTGAACCTAAAGAAGTGTGTTGGTGGGGAGCAATGAAATTTCTGGATTTAGTTGAGATGCTACTAGTTTTAATAAGCTGTGATAAGGTAAAGTAGAGCGACTTGAGATGCAAACTGCTTGCTGCTGCTATTTATTATTTTTATATACTGTATGTTTTTTATATTTGATCGCATGCGGAGCGATGGTTTTCAACGGCTCAACTGTTTATGTTGATTGTGAAAGACCTAACCGAACAGGTGGATTCTAGGGAAAAAACATGTATGTATAACGTTAAAAATGGGCAAGGGACATTTCGATATCGAATCGTTACAATCGTGAGTCATTGTTCTCACATCAGTGGTAATCATTCATAATGCTGGGATAGGTTGCACAGAGCGTAGTTTTGTTATGCTTGTTTTATGTAAATGTACGTCTTGCTTTGATGGTGTTGCAAAATTGAGTTGAAAAGTAAGTAGGCGTAGGTTTTTGTACCCGAGAAGATAAGTGGTTAGCTGTACGTCAGTCAGTGAATGACGCTTAAATTCATGATTAAAAAAGTACTTTTCGGCGAACGGTTCGCAGTTCTCATCAAACGGTGCTGATGTTGGGATGAGAGCAACAAGTTCTAATGCGTTTTTTAAAATTTATTTGAGACAACACTGCGTTTAAGAGAGCATATTTTTCGCGGAATAGAGGCCAGCAGAATAAACAGCAAAGCATTACTCGTAGGGCGTAATCTTTGTAGGGGTTACGCATCGTTCACATCATCGCATCACAGCATCGTTCAACCGCAGTGAATCTGTCAATTGAGATTTCCATTCAAACGAAGTGCTGCCGAAAGAAGGAGAGAGTAGTAAAGTTTTTGAATCCGAAAGAGGGTTTGAGGGGAGGGGAGATGGGAGAAGGAAATGCTCGTCCGATGATGACTTTCCAGTTTTTTTTGCTATGCTTTTATGTTATATCGATTTTGAAAACGATCATATTAGACGGGTGGGAAAATCGTAGGGAGTTGACCTTGGTATATTTTTTTTGAGTGAGGGTTGTGTTTTGCAGTCAGCGGCCGCATCCACCGCAGATCTTTCTGACCAGACGGTGCACTCTACGGTACTGTCGGAATACTTATACGTACCGACGCAGGGCGATTCATCGCGACCCGTTACAACAAGTGGTGCGGCCAGCGTTCAGCATCACTCGATTATCGAACGAATACTACCGAAAATTTTCTCACCGAACGCTAATGTGGCAGAACAGTCGAGCACTGCTGTTTTACAGGCAAATCCAGTTGCTATTCTACGTTATTAGCCGAGTCAGCTGAGTTTTATGAGGGGCTGGCCAATGCTTTGTATATTATCGAACCCTTAAAAGGGCGAGGCGACAACAGAGAAAGCCTTTGGCCTCGCAGTTATAAGAAGCAAGTTCTGGAGGAAGTATGGTGGAGGGGACGGGCGGAGGTGATTTCTCAGCGTTGAAATGTTAGGATGCGCCTACATGTTTTACAAAAAGTGTACGTTTAATCGTCTGACAGCGTTAAGCGTTTAACTGCTTCGGTTAGTAGTTTCTTCGTATAATTGCACTCGTTGTGTGTTGCCAGAAAACACGCCATTTTTTTTGCCATGAGCATTTTTGGTGGTGATATTTGTCACAATGAGAATGAAGCAGAAGCAGTTGTCTGCAAATAAAAGATTGGTGCTTTCAGCCACGCAGAGAAGCAAGTTTCTATTCTGTGGTTGGTGTGGCATCTTTCTCAGGTACGTTTCGTAGTTTTTCATTGTATTTCTGTCGTGTTGAAAGTACGTTTGGTTTCAGTCTTTGGTTGTTCATCACCCCTTACAAACGTCCCTTGAGGACGTGCAAGGGAGCAGCGGATTGTTCATTCGACCTTTCTTTTGCCTTGAGCGATGAGAGGATTACCGGCGTAAGTGGAGGGTTCACCCACCGCTCACTTTGCAACCCATAGGAGAATAGCCTTTGAGGATAATATATTGATGGCATGCGGATAAACAACGCATTCTGTAAATGATGTTTGCCCAAGTTCGAGACTATAATAAATGTAATTTGTCGTTGCCAGGGAGGGAATGGAGGGAGGGGAGGGGTAGGAGGAGGGATTGTAGAAGGCATGATATATTTGCCATGATTAAGAACGAGCCTTTCTATGGTTGAGAACGATGGACGACAAATGTTTAATGTTTAGGTTGCGAAACATGATTGGAATTTGAATCATTTTTTATGCGTTTGTGTTCATTCATTCTCACTGCCTCATGCAGTTTTCTTTATTCATGTGAATAAAGGCTGTTCTTCTCTTCTTCTTAGATCGTTGCTGTTTTCCCTGTAGAGCCGCTGTTGATTAGTTTTTTGTATGGTTTATTGGCTGGCTGGCTATCGAGAAAGATAACGGAAAGGAAACATGAAAGCAACACATATTGGTGTCATGATGATGCTTCCGCGACAGTAAGCACAGTTGCTTATTTATGTTTTAATTACGCACCTACTTGCATATTTATTTTTTTGCCCACATTATTTGCAACATACATATTTGCACGATGTGCATATATATATATACATATATATAT
>JPKZ01002875.1:9457-26838 GCA_000803305.1 Toxocara canis | reverse complement strand
GGCGATTTATTTGCTCTATAATTCCATTTCTATTTGCTCTACTTTGTTGCAACAACCAGCGGATATGGAAATGATATGGAAATAAAAGATATGGAAAAAAAAACTGTGAGAACTCATGATGCACTCGACGGAAAAGGTGCAAAGAAGCCGCTAAATTCGGCCGTTTTCTTGGAATGGTTTGATTGCATTTGCGTAAACTTTTATTTAAAAAATTTCATGGAAACAGCACTAACGAATAACCAACTGATTACGTCGACAACTGACGAATTTTCAGAAAAAAATCAAATTACCTGGCTTCTTTATCGATAATTGGGGTTATAGAACCAGAGCGTGCATCTTGACTGCTCGTATCGCTTGAATACGGATCATAATAGGAATCAAATCGAGAAGGAATTGGAGACCTGAAGAGTCGACGGTGTTCTTTGAGTAACTTTGGACTAATTGAGCATTAGGCATTGCAGCTGTCCTATGTAAGCAATCAGTAGAATAAAGTAAGTAGTTTGTTGCATTGGAATGGTTTATGAGACGGGGAACTGTAGTGTTGATCGCCGTTATCATTCAACATAAGATTGACTCTACAAAACGCATCACACCTATATTTTTGACCGCTCACCTAAACAAGCCCCTATAAAATGCTCCTTCCCTTCTCACTCTCATCTCACCATCAAAGTTATATCCGCAACAATCAAGAAACCATAGTACGCTAACAACAAGGCAAATATCCAGCAAATACCCAAATCGTTCAAAATACGTGACGATAACTGAAACGCTAGAAGGGTTGAACGTCTAATATCGGTATTCGTTAAGAATGCATGCTGCTAATTCGTTTATGTCATTACCATGCGCTATAATATTTTCTTTCCGCTGTTGCGTTTGGAGCGCATGACGAACAATGGAGAACATTTATAATCATTTTATTCAGCGCTTCATGCTTCATTTGTCCACAAATTGAAATAGATTGTCGGCATCGAAACGAAAAATTGTTACTTTAGAAAGGAGAATAAGCAGTAAAGGTTACAGGCATGGTTTGTTACTTTAGAAAGGAGAATGAGCAGTAAAGACAACTGGTATGGTTTCTTGAGTCACATTTTCGAATTTTGGAGAATCCCAATGCTTTATGCAACGACTGTGGAAATTGTGATCTAAAGTGGTTTCTTGAGTCACATTTTCGAATTTTGGAGAATCCCAATGCTTTATGCAACGACTGTGGAAATTGAAAGTTGATCTAAAGTTGATAAAAAAATAATGTTTAGATCACTGTTTAGATCATAAAGTTGATTTTAAAAAAATTGATAAAGTTGAGCGATCTAAACAGCCTGAAAGCTGCACACTTTTTCTGCTTTGGTTCCGTTTTAGTACGTTTGAAAGCATCTCAGTTTAAAAGCAAATTAAATTAAAAGGACCGATATTTACATCTTATGACGATTCGTTTACGTACCACTATAAAATTCATTTTAATGACCAAAAATAATACCTGGCAGGTTTACCAGGTGGTCCACCAATACCATAAATACGACTATCAAGTGCGCTTGTCGGTCGTAAACTACCCATACGATGTGGAGTTCTACTACGATAGTCCATCATCTCGGCTTCTGATTCGCTCATATAATCAACCGGTGGATGATCAGTGAAACGAATCGGTTGCGGTGACTGAAATCCGGTTCCTTGCTCACGTAACTTCAGTACCGCTCGATCCTTTATATCACTGAAATCGATCAATCAATAGTCAAAGTTAAATTTTCCGCACAATGATTTTTGGCATTTAAGAACACAAAATAACTGACCGTTTATTGGCTAAAAATATTTGCGAAAATTTCCTCTCCACTTTCCACTACCTTCGTCTCTATTCATAAGAAATGATCATAAGACTGTATCGCAGTAATACGCATATTTACCATCGCTGGCTTTTGCTAAGGGACCTTATCAGTTGCCCCTAATCTGATACGCCCTCCCCTCCCCCCCTCCCCTTCGATAGCTTTTGCCCAGAGCTATGAAAGGATTCTGTGAGTGGACTTCCGTTATCTGTGGCAGCGATTTATCTTCAAAATGTGGGAATTTTAGTGAAGGAAGGTTATGCAAATCAACACTTATGCGTGATAATTAAAAGCATCATCAAGTTAGCGAGATCACAGAAATGCTTGATAGAGGAAACCTTAAATCGTCGAGTTCGTAGAATAGTTGTCCTTTAGAAGGCTCTTGAATATATATTTTGACGTGCGGAAGACTGAGATATTGAGAGGTCAATTGTGAAAATGATCTCAGAAATAGAGCTCTCACTGTGTCGATACTTTGAACTGAAGGCGGTAGCAGAGCACGTTTCACTTCGTCGTTAAATTCCAAATACACAACACCTCAACACATCACACCATTAATTGTGTACCTTGACAAACATTTTAGATAGTTACTTATTATTTGTTGACATTCGATCGTCTGCAAAATTTTGCTAAACGCTAACCGCAATAATTTTTACTTACCTGATTGTTAAAGTAAATTAGAGTAATTCTTACTTGTTCTTACTCTATATTCATTTTGCGATAGGCAGATGTAAGATAAGTATATGCGCATATGTACGATGTAATGCATGGAAATTGATGAACTCTTTGCATTCATTTACTTATAAAAACGATGAGTGAAAATTTTTTGATTATGCTGATAAACGTTTCACTTCGTCGTTAAATTTCACTTCTGAAGGTTATCAATGCAAATTTCGCAAGGTTATCAACATAATATAGCCAAATTGATAGTTAATTTAATTGATGGGAACAGTATATGTATTTCAATTATGATAATCATATTGTGAATCTTATCGCTGAAACAGTGCAACATCTTAAGAAAATAGAAATGGTATTCAAGTGTATGAATCCAACGAAACGCTCATTTAGAAAAACGGATAAAATTTTTGGACCAAATTTAGCCATTAGCCAGGACGTTATGTCTTTATCGATACTCCAACTGAAAGAAGACACTCAACAATGCAGCTGTTTCACTCATTGACGCTGCTTCGCATTGCATTAATTAGTACTTCTTAAATGTTTCACTGTGGCCAAAATATCCATTTAGTGAATTGCATAGCAAAATGAGAAAAATTTAAGCAGATGGAGAGTATGAAGGAACAAAATGATTGAGCAATATATAAGATAAGTTAGAAGAAAAGCATTTCCGCATTAATGAATAGTGGGGATTTCATAACGGTTCGCAAGTGAAAAGAAAAATGAATGCCGCTTGCAGAAAATAAAATATTCTCCACAAGCAATCAGTATTCGTCGTTAAGGTTGGCCTAAAACCGTTCCTATATTCGATAAAAATACCACAAAAAAATATGCGAATATGAATGAGCAAAAAACGGATTGCTGAATGAAATTGAGAATAGTACAGAACAACATCAAAAGCGTTGTGGGAAAAATTGAAATGGGCAAAGAAAGCGCATAATCAACAATCGACTATGAAACGAATTGCGATTATTTGGCGGATGCAAAAAGAAATATCTTAACCATTTTTGCCTGTCGTTATTAATTAAATTTTTATTGGTGAAACCTAATTGAACCTCAGTTTACGCCTTACTGAGAATCCTCTAAAGGTTAGTGTGGTACTCTTGATTTGAAATATCCTACGAATCGAACCTCGTTGAAAATCTTCTTACTTCATCGTAACACAAACGAGTAGAAATGCATACGGGAAAATGAAAACGCTTCAGCTGCAATAGTTGGCTATATGCGACCATTTGGTCGAAACATGAGAAACGTAAAAGTATGATAGTTGTGGACAGCGTCCTCGTTCGGAACGTATCACCCATCTGTCCGATCGTTCGCGCACACAATTCAACTAACTGGTATGAAGTGAAGCAATGTTCTGTTTGCATGATTAAAAAAAATGTTAGCAATACCACTCGCCAAAAAAAAACCTTTCTTCCTTAATGCTCTCTCACAAAACTGGATGGACCACCAAACGAGGTTAGATGAAACAGGTTTGAGGCTTAGAGCGAAATCATCGCGTGAAAGGAACCGTGAAAATATACATCTCTCACTATAAATGAGTTTATATGGGAGATGTGAAAACTATAAGACCAAATTTAAGAAAAATATTTTACCGAACTTGACATACTTAAATACTCAATAAGCTTATGATGACTGTATTATGTAATAGACATTAATTAACTATTAGGTGAAATTTGCGGATAACAATGTTATGATGACAATGATGAATTTCTAGCAAGAATTCAGCGCCACTAGAAATGAACTTTTCTTTTTTCAATTACAAAAAAATTTCATACCAAAAAGTAGCATTGTATGTTATAGAGTTAAGTCAATACAAAAGTGATTTTCAAGTCGAAAAAGCAAGTATTGTAAATGATTGAACCCCTACGCCATAGAGAATGTTCTGTCGTTCTTTCCTCCTTAGGATTGCCGCTTAGCCAGATCTGCCTCAGCCATTTTGACCCGCTTATCCTGATGTGTCTCAGCCAATATATCTATTAGGTCAGCCATATCCAGACCCAAATCAACCGCTTATCCAGATCAGCCAATATATCTATTAGGTCAGCCATATCCAGACCCAAATCAACCGCTTATCCTCCAAATCAGCCAATATATCTATTAGATCAGCCATATCCAGATCCAGATCAACCGCTTATCCAGATCAGCCAATATATCTATTAGGTCAGCCATATCCAGATCGAGATCAACCGCTTATCCAGATCAGCCAATATATCTATTTTGACCAATATAGCTATTAGGCTCAAAGAGCCTAATAGATATATTGGTCAAAATTGATCGTTCACTCCCAACCGTTCCTCGGGGGTACAAAAAAGCTAATACTCTGATTGCGGAATAAATTGGTTTCTGTTTATAGAGTCAACAATTCGTTCCATCGAACCGGTACACTTTGTTGAAGAGAGTAAACTAGTTTTACTCAGAACATCAGATAAAATCGCAAGTGTATCGAGAACTAACTGCTCGTTAAAATTAAAACAATTTCTTCACTGTAATACTCAACAAGGTGCAAAAAAAAACGTAATTAATCACTAATTAAAATTTATGGAATTCAACACAATGTTCTCTTTGCTTTACCCCATTTCGCCTTTCATTACATTTCGTTGTGGCAATTTTTGAGTGATTAGCGTGACGGTCACATTCCACGCATAACATTTCATACATTAAAAATCTCTCATGGTGTATTTATGGCCTCGAGAGTCTTTTAAAAGAAACACCTTCAACAACAACCTTTTTCATTCCTTTACTTTACCGAACCATAATTTCCCCTTAGAAACGAATTTTTCAAATTTTAATAACACACGAAAAAATAACATATACATACATAGCGGCTAGCGTGTTGATGGATGAAATATAAATGGAGCAAAGACTATTTATATTGCTATATTTGCAGAAGATGCTATAGCTTTTTGGAAGAAATCGGTTAATATGGAACCAAAGAAAAGTCATTTAATTATACTTACGAAGTGATAATTAGTGTTTCCTTTTTATTGACCATGAGTGTTGAATCTACAATACTTTTGCTCGAATATTATTCGCAAGTAAAGAGAGAAGTTGATTTTCGGCATTATTTCTCTCTTCATGCTTCTGTGAAATTTTTGGCAAAAAACGATAGTTTGAAATTTTAAAAAATTCTGAAAAATGATTTAAAAAAATCTGAAAAAAAAAGAAATGAAGAACAGTTGTTCGCTTCAAAAAGATCACATGAAGAAATAAGACGCCATTATTTTTATCGTTCGACTCTTGACTTTACGAAAAAGTTTCCCTTTGAGAATTTATTTTGAACTTTTGAAGTGTCAGTCCATCAAATTAGATGAGCCGTTCAAAACTTCACCCAATTTATTCATGGAATCAATAGAACTTAATCTGATATGGTCATTACTAATTTAATGTCAAACATTTAGTAAAGCACTAATGAATAATGATGATTGGGGAAAGTAGAGAATTTGCTTTTAGAATATCATTCGGAATTTCGGTAAAATCGAATCGAATCGAATCGAATCGAATCTTTCATTTAGTTGATAGGCAATAACTACCTTTACGACAATACAAAAATGATATAAAGGGATATAATGAGATTCAAAAAAAAAATTCAAAAAGAATTCAAAGAATTCATAAGAAAGAATTTAAAAAAGAACTTATTTCTTCGTGAAAAATTTGCAAAGCTCATTGAGCTCCGAATGCTGCATTTATTTGTGTCTTTTTATAGTATACTGGTTTTTTTTTCGCTAAACGATACATAAACTCGTCCCCCTGCTTCTCTCTAACATATTCTTCCTTATTGTGCGCTTTAAATTAACGAAATTTGTTTGCAACAAAACTTATAATGATTCCGTGATAAGCAAAAATATGAGAGCAAATATCACCGATGCGAAGCGACAGAATATCAGTGACGTGGAAGTATGAAAAGGAAATTATACCATTTAAAATGTGCCCTACCATATTCTGGTATAGTCCAGTACAATATAAAGAAAACAGTTTAGTAAAGCCGTTGAAAAATGCACATAACATAAAACATGTTAAAGTCAACAAAGCTTTTAGCAAGTCTTATTCAAGATAAGCGAATATGTTTCGTCCATAAATTTATTTGGTTATTCAGAATGACTATAACAACGAAACGTGTTAAAAACACCGTTCCTTATTGGCGCTATCGTTTTATTCAAACGCAACCAATATTAGTGGACGCAATTGCAGTCAATACTGGCGCCACGAAACCAACCGCTTTTTATATAGTGCAGTAAAATTTGGGTTTAAGGTTGCAACATCTGGTTGGTTGGTTCTGAAGCAGATGTGCTGACAGCATTTCGTTTGTGGAGAAGGAAGGAAACTACAAGTTCGCGCAACCTTGCACTGCCCTGTTCTATTTGGTTTGCTGTTAAGAGCACCGCAAGGTCAGAAATCAAAATTAGCAAAAGTTAAGAGTTGGAATTGAGAAAGCGCATAGTTGGGCCATTAGAGTGCTTAAAACAATACGGTATTGGCTTGGTCGTTGTGATCAAAATAATACAAATGAATGACAATTAGTGGACAGCGACAACGCGACCACAAAACAGACCTCAGCGGAGACCACGAAATGGTGAAAGAGAAAACAGTAGGCCAAAAAAGATGACCTGATGACTTGATTAAACCATATGCGGTGGCAGCAGACAGCAGCGAACTGCCCCCCCCCCCCCCCCCCCCCCCCTTCGATAGCTTTTGCCCAAAGCTATGAAGGGATTCTGTGAGCGGACTTCCATTATCTGTGGCAGCGATTTATCTTCAAAGTGTAGGAATTTTAATGAAGGAAGGTTATGCAAATATGCGTGATAATTAAAAGCACCATCAAGTTAGCGAGATCACAGAAATGCTTGATAGAAGAAACCTTAAATCGTCGAGTTCGTAGAATAGTTGTCCTTTAGAAGGCTCTTGAATATATATTTTGACGTGCGGAAGACTGAGATATTGAGAGGTCAATTGTGAAAATGATCTCAGAAATAGAGCTCTCACTGTGTCGATACTTTGAACTGAAGGCGGTAGCAGAGCACGTTTCACTTCGTCGTTAAATTCCAAATACACAACACCTCAACACATCACACCATTAATTGTGTACCTTGACAAACATTTTAGATAGTTACTTATTATTTGTTGACATTCGATCGTCTGCAAAATTTTGCTAAACGCTAACCGCAATAATTTTTACTTACCTGATTGTTAAAGTAAATTAGAGTAATTCTTACTTGTTCTTACTCTATATTCATTTTGCGATAGGCAGATGTAAGATAAGTATATGCGCATATGTACGATGTAATGCATGGAAATTGATGAACTCTTTGCATTCATTTACTTATAAAAACGATGAGTGAAAATTTTTTGATTATGCTGATAAACGTTTCACTTCGTCGTTAAATTTCACTTCTGAAGGTTATCAATGCAAATTTCGCAAGGTTATCAACATAATATAGCCAAATTGATAGTTAATTTAATTGATGGGAACAGTATATGTATTTCAATTATGATAATCATATTGTGAATCTTATCGCTGAAACAGTGCAACATCTTAAGAAAATAGAAATGGTATTCAAGTGTATGAATCCAACGAAACGCTCATTTAGAAAAACGGATAAAATTTTTGGACCAAATTTAGCCATTAGCCAGGACGTTATGTCTTTATCGATACTCCAACTGAAAGAAGACACTCAACAATGCAGCTGTTTCACTCATTGACGCTGCTTCGCATTGCATTAATTAGTACTTCTTAAATGTTTCACTGTGGCCAAAATATCCATTTAGTGAATTGCATAGCAAAATGAGAAAAATTTAAGCAGATGGAGAGTATGAAGGAACAAAATGATTGAGCAATATATAAGATAAGTTAGAAGAAAAGCATTTCCGCATTAATGAATAGTGGGGATTTCATAACGGTTCGCAAGTGAAAAGAAAAATGAATGCCGCTTGCAGAAAATAAAATATTCTCCACAAGCAATCAGTATTCGTCGTTAAGGTTGGCCTAAAACCGTTCCTATATTCGATAAAAATACCACAAAAAAATATGCGAATATGAATGAGCAAAAAACGGATTGCTGAATGAAATTGAGAATAGTACAGAACAACATCAAAAGCGTTGTGGGAAAAATTGAAATGGGCAAAGAAAGCGCATAATCAACAATCGACTATGAAACGAATTGCGATTATTTGGCGGATGCAAAAAGAAATATCTTAACCATTTTTGCCTGTCGTTATTAATTAAATTTTTATTGGTGAAACCTAATTGAACCTCAGTTTACGCCTTACTGAGAATCCTCTAAAGGTTAGTGTGGTACTCTTGATTTGAAATATCCTACGAATCGAACCTCGTTGAAAATCTTCTTACTTCATCGTAACACAAACGAGTAGAAATGCATACGGGAAAATGAAAACGCTTCAGCTGCAATAGTTGGCTATATGCGACCATTTGGTCGAAACATGAGAAACGTAAAAGTATGATAGTTGTGGACAGCGTCCTCGTTCGGAACGTATCACCCATCTGTCCGATCGTTCGCGCACACAATTCAACTAACTGGTATGAAGTGAAGCAATGTTCTGTTTGCATGATTAAAAAAAATGTTAGCAATACCACTCGCCAAAAAAAAACCTTTCTTCCTTAATGCTCTCTCACAAAACTGGATGGACCACCAAACGAGGTTAGATGAAACAGGTTTGAGGCTTAGAGCGAAATCATCGCGTGAAAGGAACCGTGAAAATATACATCTCTCACTATAAATGAGTTTATATGGGAGATGTGAAAACTATAAGACCAAATTTAAGAAAAATATTTTACCGAACTTGACATACTTAAATACTCAATAAGCTTATGATGACTGTATTATGTAATAGACATTAATTAACTATTAGGTGAAATTTGCGGATAACAATGTTATGATGACAATGATGAATTTCTAGCAAGAATTCAGCGCCACTAGAAATGAACTTTTCTTTTTTCACATAAACTCGTCCCCCTGCTTCTCTCTAACATATTCTTCCTTATTGTGCGCTTTAAATTAACGAAATTTGTTTGCAACAAAACTTATAATGATTCCGTGATAAGCAAAAATATGAGAGCAAATATCACCGATGCGAAGCGACAGAATATCAGTGACGTGGAAGTATGAAAAGGAAATTATACCATTTAAAATGTGCCCTACCATATTCTGGTATAGTCCAGTACAATATAAAGAAAACAGTTTAGTAAAGCCGTTGAAAAATGCACATAACATAAAACATGTTAAAGTCAACAAAGCTTTTAGCAAGTCTTATTCAAGATAAGCGAATATGTTTCGTCCATAAATTTATTTGGTTATTCAGAATGACTATAACAACGAAACGTGTTAAAAACACCGTTCCTTATTGGCGCTATCGTTTTATTCAAACGCAACCAATATTAGTGGACGCAATTGCAGTCAATACTGGCGCCACGAAACCAACCGCTTTTTATATAGTGCAGTAAAATTTGGGTTTAAGGTTGCAACATCTGGTTGGTTGGTTCTGAAGCAGATGTGCTGACAGCATTTCGTTTGTGGAGAAGGAAGGAAACTACAAGTTCGCGCAACCTTGCACTGCCCTGTTCTATTTGGTTTGCTGTTAAGAGCACCGCAAGGTCAGAAATCAAAATTAGCAAAAGTTAAGAGTTGGAATTGAGAAAGCGCATAGTTGGGCCATTAGAGTGCTTAAAACAATACGGTATTGGCTTGGTCGTTGTGATCAAAATAATACAAATGAATGACAATTAGTGGACAGCGACAACGCGACCACAAAACAGACCTCAGCGGAGACCACGAAATGGTGAAAGAGAAAACAGTAGGCCAAAAAAGATGACCTGATGACTTGATTAAACCATATGCGGTGGCAGCAGACAGCAGCGAACTTTGTACTTTAAGATGCCAATGTTTGTGATGTGCACTAAAGAAGCTTTACGAATACTTAATAAGCAATAGCATATTGCAGTTAGATGCAAACGCTATTGCATAAGAAGATGCTATTTGCAAACTTTGAAAGAATAAAATAAAAAAAGTGAATCATATGGGCACCAAAAGCAGCTCGGAAAAAATGCAGCCAGTTGAATGATAACGAACGGTTAAGAAAATGTTGAACACTGAACATAGCAGCTGTGCAAATCTCGCAATTTGACATTTTTGCAATTTTCCTAACTTTGAGCGGTTGTTTTTCTTAATCTCTGCAAAAAAAGGCCCTGAAAAACCAAGACGAATAACTCAATATAGCAAATGTTGTTAGGACCGGTGTTTGTGTCGCGAAATCGATGTCCTACCACATATTGGCAAAACCCTTTAAAATATATGTAAGACTCTGCTCTTTCTACGTTGCTTCCAATGATTCAATCCTGTCCATAGTTTTTACTTAAGATCGTTATTACTATGATAGATTCTCTAGAGATTTTCTAACACGCCGGAGTTGTTTGTTAACGTAAATTTTGCAGGCCTACCAAGTGATCCGAGTGACCTATTGGGTGTTTTGCGAAGAGTTCCGGAGTTTTCGTTTTCTGAATGTGCGCCATCGTCCTCGCGAAGATTCTGTAGAGCGGCACTTGCACGGCCCGTACTTTTCGGAGCGTTCGTCTGCCGTTCCTCCCTATCATCTACTTCAGAGCGGGCCAACGGTGCCACCCCTGCCTAAAAAATTATTTCTTAATGATCTAAAGCTACACCGTTGCTTAAGCATGAGACCTAAGCTAGGCTTATTATCTTTAAAGATCTACAAATTTTTCTTCTTTTATTGCGCACTACTGACATGCCAACAAAGACTCAAATTAAATCAAACTTTAAAAATGATAATTCACAGCAAAATTCCCGAACTATCTTTATCACCGCATTGAATTTTCAATAAAAACAGCAAATGAATTGACCTGGAAGGTGATCATGTTAATGAGGAATTTTGCATAGCCTCTGCTTCTTGAAAAGGACACTTTATGGTGGTGATTTATAAGGGCTGAAACAACTGAATACGCTACAGACGGACCCGACATTAACTCCCACTAATTAACAAGTATGCACCCAATGAAAATATTGCGAAATGCGTTTACAAATTCGATTTACGTACACTCAGAATCCAAGCATAATAAAATGCGCTCAGAATCCAAGCATAATAGAAAATCGGAATTTTACTTCAAGTTTTTAGTTCTCGTTAGAAATATCTCTTATCGCAGCTTTGGCACATTTTCGTTAACACGTGCAGATTTACGCATTTCTCGGATGAGTTAGCTGTTTTTTTTGTGGTCAATCACGAGCAGTGTTCAACCGTGATGCTCTGAAGACAGATACGCATCTCTGGTAGCAGATGTTCGTCAATTAGTGCATTCCAGTATAGTACAATATGATGGTTATTAGATAATTCAGTCATTTAATAAGGAACAATTCAATAGATCCGACGATTATTCGAAAACGTTGAAAATGATCATCCTCGAATAATCAAAAATATAAAATCAAAAGCTAAAAAATTCAAAAAAAGGCCCTTTAGCGGGGGGATAAGAAGACGTGACAAAGTGAACTGCTAAAGTATAGCTTCTCGAAGTCGTTTGCCTACTGAAGTAAGCTACATAATTTCTGCATTATGTATACAGCTGTTTTGGAAATTATTCACGTTTGTTCACGTATTATTTGTAAATGGATAGCTTGTTTTTCTCCCGATTATGAAATTCTTGACTTTATTAACCCTTAATTTTGCTTATTTTGAGGAATACTCGACAAAGTGAACAAAAAAAGAACATTTCTCACCTTAGGTTCTTCAGCATACTTCCAGTCGTTAGAACTTTTGATCGCTTCACGATTTCGCCCAACTCCTATAAATGAAAGCAACATCAACTTTATTAGCCGCAAAGCAATGTATTTCATCATTAGATTAGAATTTTGCTACCTATGTATATATCATTCCTTGCGTATTTCTTTCGAAAGCTTGAATACTAGCAACTCTTATGCATACATAATAGGAGCTTTGCCAATATAACTAATGAAGGAATTTTTATACCAGCCGTTTAAAAAAATGTGTGAAGAGAATTTTTTTTTCGTAAACCAGCATTCAGTGCATTCGAATGCATGCAATTTATTGTCTGCTTGATGAGTTTGGCCGAGTTTAAAAGTTCCTTCCTCACAATTTTTAAAAGTTCTCATCAAATGAACCATTCGAAAGAGAGATTCGGCTACCTATGGTACTTATAACCTATAGTTATACCTGTAGTACATATGAATACAGCGATCATTAGGCCCTTAGGTTCACAAAAATGATTCTTTGAGAACAACGTCTTTAATAAATATCTCATATGCAGTAAATTTATAAATGAGTTTAGCCTTGTTTAAAATTTCTTATAAAATATGAGAACACAAGTTTTTTCTCAACAGTACAACCTTAATCGCAGTTACAAGTCAATGCTATTGAGTTGATCATATATGATACGAAAATTTAAACAAAAAAAACACCTCACAAACACAATAACATTTGATACACATTAGTGTCAGTGACCGATCGTTCGTAAAAGAAAAACCGTACTCGGCTACGAGTATTATAAAAAATCTTTAAAAAATTTTTTAAAAACTACTATTGGTTACTTCCGGAGAGAACGAACGATTCAAACAAGCGAAATACAAAGCGTTGTGTGAAGCGTGAAAAAGGCGTATGACAAAAACGAAATAATCTGCAAAATCGCTCAGCACCAAGAAACTTTTATTTGCTAAAAATATCTCATAAAAATTAGCGTTCGGCAATCGCGACTAGCAGAATATATTTTTCGATCGAACAACTGATAACTAATCATCGATAACAAGGGCTAATAAAATTTGAAAGATATCATTTTTCACGTTTGATTAAACGTTGTCTGGGCTGCATATAGTGATTTAGTTATCGAATCTATTGTCTTTTTAGAGAACCAAAGTCTAGAAATATTTTTTGAGGTTAAAGGTTACGTGAATTTTCACTTTCAAACCTCTGAGATCCGGATATGTCAGCACAAAAGTTTTCTGGGGATCAATACTGCACAATACTTTTTCCCAAAAAATGGCATGAATATTGTACAGCACCCAGGAATTCCATTTCGATATAGATAAGTTTACTGCATTAACGAGTTCCATGAAGGCGCACATACTATACTGTATTGTTTTGTGTGATTCAGTACAATAAAAAAGTACAAGTGCTTTTGGTACTTCGTTGCAAATGATGTAGCGGCACTCATTTTGTGCGATGTGGAGGAGACTATGGTGTACGTTTTAGAAATAATAATATGAATAGTGCAGCGCATCCCCAAACTTCACTCTTGTATCGAATACCACACCGTAAAGTGATACAGTGCCACAGTGATTAGATAGCACAACCTCTAAGGACCCAGAGATAGTATTTGTCGGTTCGGTGGATATTTCACGAGCGCAAATTTCGGTTTTTGAAAACGCAAACTTCAACTGATAGGATTTCGCTTGCATGGTCACTTTAAAGGGATCAAAATATTGTATCTTCCAGAAAGCTGTTGTTCAGGACATATTTCCAAGAAGATCCAATACAATCCGATAATCCTGATCGCTAGCTAATCAATCCATCGATACGATAGCGCCGTTGTTTTTTTTTTATTTGTAAAAATTGCACCAATTCTCCATTAAAAACTTCTACTCAAAGCATTCAAGCAATCGATGAAGCAGGCGGAAGTCTACTAAGGAAAAATTTTTCCGAAGTTATGAGCGATGGATGATAGAAAAATACCGATATGGCATCATATATATGGAATTGTTCTGTGTGGTCGAAATTTCAAGTTGCCTAAATTTATGCACAAACTCATTTAAAACTTAGGCCACAGTCCAATGCGTTCTCAGTAACTTCCCACAGTTCTGTACAGGTATTAGTTAAAGAAAATCGGAAACCAGAAGAGAAGTCAACTGTTGCAAAAAAAAAAACCAAAAAATTGGCATAAATGTTTTTGCAAGGTTTTGCAAAATTGCAACTTGCAAGTTGCATTATGGCGGCGATACGCTTGTACAGGTACATGCTTTATATCTACCTGTGCGGTAGTTTCAATTTAGGAACCACTGAATCAGGAGTAATAAAATTTGTTACGTTGTGGGTGTGCTCCATGTTTCCTGTAGCCAATTTGGAATCATTTCATCGATTCTGGGAAAGCTTAGACCCCTTAAAGGGAGGAGGAATTTGCATGCAATTTTGCTACCCATCCGGTTTAATAGCTCATTAACTGGGCTGTACAAAAAAAATCTTTACTAGAAGATTTGTATGGGCGGTACGGCAAAGGCCGGAATTACTATTTTACTCATTCACGATTAATTAATGCAATTAACTATCATATATATGGAATTGTTCTGTGTGATCGAAATTTCAAGTTGCCTAAATTTATGTACAAACTCATTTAAAACTTAGGCCACAGTTCAATGTGTTCTCAGTAACTTCCCACAGTTCTGTATAGGTATTAGTTAAAGAAAATCAGAAACCAGAAAAGAAGTCAGCTGTTGCAGAAAAATACCCAAAAAAGCAGACATAAATGTTTTTACAAGGTTTTGCAAAATTGCGATTTGCAAGGTGCTTTATGGCAACAATACACCTGTACAGGTGGTGCATGCTTTATATCTATCTATGCGATAGTTTCAATTTAGGAACCGCTGAATCTGGAGTAATAAAATTTGTTAGATTAGGGGTGTGCTCCATGTTTCCTGTAGCCAATCTGGAATCATTTCATCGATTCTGGGAAAGCTTATACTCCTTAAAGGGAGGAGGGATTTGCATGCAATTTTGCTACCCATCCGGTTTAATAGCTCATTAACTGACTTGCTACGAGATTGGTGACAACAGTATTTATCTGCTCATGTGTTTTTTATATTTTTCTATTATGCGATCACGCCAACGGGGATGAGCGTTTTGCTATATGAATGTTATCGATGTCCATAAAGAATTCGTTGCTTCCGTTTGCTCCAATATACGAGTCACCAAAAGCGGATAAGTGCGCTGAAGCGTTACAATGTAAACTCAAAATGCTTTTGGGGTAAGAGCTTAGAGATATTTGCCCTTCCGTCCAATGTCTCCCTCACAAAAATAAACACTCTATCTCAACAAGTTGGTAAACAATTTTCGCGCTCCAACTATTCCATTGTTTTGCATTCTTTTTCATTCGAGTTTTTAGCGTTATTCAAAAAAAAAAATGTTGATTGACATTTGTTCTAATTACACAACTGAACTAATTACTTCATACTATGAATTACTTAAGAAATGTTGGAACTAGAAATTTTCAATGGGAACTGTATGACTAGAGCAATTTAAAGATTTCTAATTTAAATCTCTAATTTAAAATAATTTCCTTATATTTGAGTCATATTCATTTCAGAAGTACTGCAGCAAATTTCTCTGCAGCAAAAATTGCGAAGAAATTGCTGCAGAAATTCAACAAAACTTGAGAAACGCAAAATTTGCATTTTGCGTTTTATAAGTTTGATAACAGTATTGCATTTTTCAAAATTTGCAATCAACAAAACAATGCAAAAAACTCATATGCCTTGCATTTTTTTAAATGCTACATTACTATCCATCCTTACTGGCTAAGAAAAACAAAAGGCAATGAGAACCCCCAAATCATGGTTTTCAGTTCAGCAGACGCAAATTTACTGCCTTACCCTTTTTATCCTGGCTCAAATACTGTACGTTACCTCATCCACAAAATAGTAACATTACTTCCCCAAAAAACGATACCCTAAGCATTTGAGATATTGTGCTGTATCGTGCAGCAGTACTGTACGTGACAAGAAAGTGCAATTTTCGCATAATGATCGATCGCATTGTTATTGTTATTTTGTCGTTTTATTAAATCCGTTCTAAAGTTTGATCGCTTGACCTGTTTTATGCGTTAATCTCATCACTGCTTCTCATCGTAGCCTGGTCCATTCTATAGGTCTCTCATTGACCTATTCCATGTCAACGTCCATTACTCACCAATACTCCTAATTAGCGAAACCATCTTGAGAACAGACAAGCATCTCGAGATCTATCCCAAATGGTAATGAGGTTTATTATTGTTAAAAATTTGTGATGCAATGCAACCGTATAGCAAAAAAACTTGTTAAACGGTAAGCTATTCTTTATTTTCAAGATACAACATCAACTTATTAGATATGCTTATATGCGTCCGTAGATAGATTTGGTCAAGTGATAGCGAATAGGAAACGAAAGAAACATTTTAATAAATCGCTTCCTACTATAAAACTTATTTTTTTGCTTACCCAATTGTTGTGCAAAATAGTTTGCCAAACGGAATCGACGTTTCGATGGTCGTTGGTCAACAGTGTGCTGCTTCACATTTGTGAAGGCTGTAAGCAATGAGCATTTTGCAAAAGGAATATTGTTTGTATCCGATATACAAAACTTTAAACTCATCAAATAAGCTTTCTGTTTTACGAAACGATCAATCGATTTCTTTTTGTTAGCTATCAATTGACATATATCAATCAAAATCGACCAGCAACATCACCCTGTCATTACGTATATCGAGTGTAAGATAAAGAGGAATGCAACCGTCAACTAAGAATATCTCAATTACCGTTGTTCAAAAATTTCTGTACATATTTGAAAACAAAGAAGGAAAGTGATACTTCTTGCATTTCTAGTATAAGGTCGTTGCTATTTGCATATTTACATGACTTGTCCAAATTCGTTTGAGTGATTCAACACACAAACACCCGACACGCACGGTCATGCAAATTTAAAAGAAAAATTCATCCAGCTAGACTTAATTTAATTTAACTTTGAAACGTTTACTGCAAAGTTGTCTGCAAAGTTGTTTCACATTGATGAAGCTGAAGTCATCTTAGTTACTGGACAAGAAATTAAATGAGATTAGCTTATGAGCGCAAATTAGACGCGTCCGTTCGTTCATGAAAGAATTTAAAGTGC
>JPKZ01002874.1:348231-371080 GCA_000803305.1 Toxocara canis | reverse complement strand
GAAGAAAGGAAGAGCGGACGAAAAGGTGCCGTTACCCAAATAACACTGAGGTGACAAAAGTTACTCGGAAAAAAATCGTATGATCGTAAGTACAAAAACGAAAGAAACTGAAATTTATTACGAAAATTCCAATACACGATGACAATATTGAATTACTTTAACATTTCTTCGTTTTTTTCCTTCATATGGCTGCGCGCACCACCCATAACATGCATGCTTCCGGTTGCATTCATGGATGTCACCGCTTTTAGCTTAAACACTGCACCTGCTCGACCCTCTTTTCTCACTCGAAACCACCCGTTTCCTGATGTTTTACACCACCGATACCCATGCACAGAACGAAAACAGCGAAACCAGCAGGCTTATTCCCAAGCGGTTGAAAAGACTGTACTCTCTTTCTGCTTCTATTGAGTGTTTTCGAGCACTTACGTTTCACGTTAAACTAGTTTTGTGAATCGTACAGTTTCGCACAGACTATCGGTTGATCATTGTCCTTATTTGAGTGCTTTGATGATGAGGCTCACAGGTGACTTAAGCACTTTTATAATGCTTCTGATTCAGTCACCTTAAGCGGAGGTACTAAGACTTGAACTAGCAAAAACTCTCTTCTATTACCCCAAAAAGTGCTCCAATTTTAAGGTCCGAAAACCCCACCGCTTCTGTCCCACACTCCAAAAATTCTGAATAAATAAACGCTCAACCATACAACCTTCATCCTACCGCTCCACCTCACCACAGTCCCATACACCTTCGTAGTGGAACGACGTGCGCATAAAGCGCGATAGGTTACGGAAAGACGAACAGATGTGGCAATATGCCAAACAAAAGCGTGCAATTACTGTAGGAATATCTTCTTTTCAAGTAACAATCTTTCAATTAATGATGACAATGCTGATGACGTCACGATGCCTCGCGATTTGCGTGCGGTCAAACTGGGCGGATCGGAGAGGGGCGTTCCCTGGATGAATCATCGCATGCCGGTAGAAATTTCATCATCGCGCCGTAGTTGTTGTTGCAGAGCGTGTGGTTGGCATGGCGTTGTGCTGTGCGTGTTGACGCTACTCGTCGAGGGGAGTGGGCTATTTACGAAATGCTTTTAAGATTGTGATTTTATGCTTTCATTCTTAGTTACTGCTGCGGAGTTGTTATCTGAATGTATTTTGGCTGACGAGGGTTCCACAGTTGTTTTTTTTATTTGAGGGTGCATTATATACTAACGACATTATGTAGCAACTGACTTCTGTCTAGTACGTAGGTGACATCTAATTCCTTTCCAGTTGTTATATTTTCTGAACCCTTTTGAAAATACGCCTTCAAGTCAACAAGTCTACGAGCACCCCCTTAAGCTACAGCATAATGCGATATCACTCGAGCTATTAGTTCCCCTTGCACTCCCCCCTCCCCTCTCCCTCCCTCATTCTCCTCCATTTGATAACAACCGGTTCATCGTCTATGTATCGAAGGAAACGTGAAACGTAACCTTAGCGAGATTCCATAACGATACCGTTCACTGCTTTACAACTCACTGTAATATCCGTTTAGGCGAAACATCCACAGTTCAAGTTATAAACAGTTTAGGTTTGCTCGAACGGATTATTCGTTTTGGATGAAATAGCGCACTTTAAGGTGATAATACCCGAAAGCAGATACACTTAAGCACATGGAATTCAGCTCAGAATGCATCACATTAATCGATAACACTTCCACAAACGTACTTTTCTATGTACACCTTCTTTTAATCGTTGTTCCTCCTTTTCGAAAGCGATTACCATCGTACCACATCACATTGATTATCTCTGCTTCACTCTCTCAGCACCAGCTCACTTCAAATAAACCTCGCCTTTATTCGACGTTTTACCGTGCTTGATATATCAACTCATGTGTTGGCGGTTGTTCCGTCACAAAATCAGCTAATTTTTGATGCGTCCGGAAGTAAATACATATATATCGTTTTAGGAATATTCTTGGCAAATACTGTGCGATATTTGAGTGAAAAAAAAAAAAGAAAACATCGCTAGCGATGGATGTGTATTCACTTGGTCGTTACCATCAGCCATCTGAAGGAAAAAGCATTCCAATCAAAGGCGAAGCTCAAAATCTCGATCCATTCTCTGTTGATCGTCAGGTTTGTTCGTTTATTTGTTATTTAGGCGCTTTTCCGATGCAAGTATGTGGACGTATGTGAGTACACCTGTAACACTGCCAGCATGCACTTTGTGAACGTGTGAGGACACGCTGTGAACCGTAAAAGCTCCAGTCGAGATCGGTAGAATGTAAGAGTCTTCTTCACTTTTCTATCTGCTAACGATAGAACACTTCACTGTTATTTCGAATATGTCCACTTGAGAACAAAGCGTGAAACTTTAATAAATCACATTAGTCGCTGCAAGTTGTCATGCTGTGATTGTTGGATGTCTTCGCATGTCTAGCGAAGGATCTTCTCAGCGATTTCCGTTTTCGATTAAGGCCATCCACATAAATGGGAACGAGAGGTCAGATTTTTAATTCAAAATAATGCAAGAAAAAGAAGTTAGAAACCTAAACGCCGCAATTTTGATCCAGAATAGCGACTGTGTTTGCTAGACGAGATCACAAAAGCATTTGTAGAGCCATACAAAGGGGAACGACCATTCGTTTTTGCATCTTCGAAAAAGGCGCCGATCCCTGCCATCTAGCCGGGAAGGAGAGACGGGATCTTCAAGCGCTAGCAAGCACCCCCTAGGCGCGCTGTTCTGCAACAGTCGTGTAGTGCTTAAATTTTCAGCTTATGTTACTCGTTTGGATCCAAAAGAGGGTTTGGTTTGTTGGCGGTTTTTTCGAAGAAATTTAATGGTGATTCATCACTTCCAGTTGTTGACGCAGTCGTCGTGCTAAAAAAAAGAGGCAAGGGGGGGGGTGGAGGAAGGGGTGCCATCTCTAAGGCAAATTAGGGCTATGCTTAACTCATGAACGTGCTGCACGTTTGCATTTATTCGCTAGATGAGGGAGAGAGAGAAGAACGGAACGCCTACTGGTTCCTTATAACACAAAAGTGTTATGCATCCAAAATGGTGCTTACGGGGATGGACATCATTCTCTACGAAAATTATGGCCACTTTTTATTTCGCTTGTTATGCCGATACCAAAGTTGTAGCTTCGCTTACTCGAGGCTCGTCGTTTTGCTACCATTTGCGAGTTTTTCGATTTGCCCGCTTCGTCACGGGGCGTTAATCTCGGCAAGTAATACCGAACAGTCTCCAGTGCATGATATTACACTTTACGGTCATATCAATAGCAGTTATCGTTATTGGTATTGCCGAGTATGATCATAATTATGTCAATGTTGCCATTCCATTCATAGTAGGAAAGCGACTATCGTCCGAGAAATCACTTCGCATTCACGAAATGGCTCGTCGTCACATTCTCATCGAGATATTAAGGTGCGCCGACGAAGGAATATCGTTTCAGGATTCGCTCATGCTTTGTCAGCAACTGCAAGAAAAGGATGGTGTTGATTTTATGGACCAGAATATGGATTTAACACCGTATTTAAACGATCTGCAAGATATTGACGGAGACGTGGGAGAAGAGCTGATCGATAAGCAGAGACTCATTGAAAGTGATATCTTCGCACAACAGTACGGATACCCACCTCACTACACTGATCTTGGTGCGTATGGTTTGTTCGTTAATTTATATCATCCCATGGGGGGAGGGGGTGAGGCAAGTGTTCACCGTCCAATTTTTTTCATTGTATGGGAGAAAATTTGAACACTAAAGGCAGAGATGACTTTTTGGATGTTTCGTTAAATGCCGTTCGGAAAAGAAGTCGATTGAAAAAAAAATAACCGAAGGAAATGGCACCGATGTATCATTTAACCGAATAAATACATTTTTTTTTTGCAGAGCCTAAAGATGACGATATTATTGGTACAGCACCGGCTACACCATCACAGCTTCCCGGTCGAAATGTAATAGTCAAAATGGAGACACCATGGGAAGATGAGCCGACTACTGCAGAGCAATCATCACAGCCGACAACATCGAGTCGTACTTCGAAAGAACAAATTGAAATAACTTACACACCGACAATAAAACCAAGAAAGTACTCGCTTAAACCTGAGGTTTGTGCTCTACGAGTGATGTGACGTCTTCATGGACTTCCGGAACTTTAATTCCGATTTTTAGCGCAGCTTATTAGGGTATTTTCCTTTCTTTTTTTTAAAAAAATTGGTCGAAGCTTTCTGAACTAGTAGAATACTTCTGAACTAGGCTTTCTAAACTAGCAGGAAACAGTGGGAGGAGGAACGTAGGGATTAATATAAACAGTGCGGTTGTCTTTGACCTTTCGGACTTTGTGCATAAATATAGCATATTGGACTGAATGCGTAATAAATTTCGGGAAAGATCTGTGCATGTTCCCCATAGAGGGAGATCTGTGGATATTTCGTAACTGCGCTTAAAAATTTTTCTGTTCCGTTTTTGAAGTTATTACTGGATTTGCTTTAATAACGAATACAGCGGTGATTGCACCGGCTACACCATCACAGCTTCCCGGTCGAAATGTAATAGTCAAAATGGAGACACCATGGGAAGATGAGCCGACTACTGCAGAGCAATCATCACAACCGACAACATCGAGTCGTACTTCGAAAGAACAAATTGAAATAACTTACACACCGACAATAAAACCAAGAAAGTACTCGCTTAAACCTGAGGTTTGTGCTCTACGAGTGATATGACGTCTTCATGGACTTCCGGAATTTTAATTCCGATTTTTTGCGCAGCTTATTAGGGTATTTTCCTTTCTTTTTTTTTTAAAAAAATTGGTCGAAGCTTTCTGAACTAGTAGAATACTTCTGAACTAGGCTTTCTAAACTAGCAGGAAACAGTGGGAGGAGGAACGTAGGGATTAATATAAACAGTGCGGTTGTCTTTTGGACTGAATGCGTAATAAATTTCGGGAAAGATCTGTGCATATTCCCCATAGAGGGAGATCTGTGGATATTTCGTAACTGCGCTTAAAAATTTTTCTGTTCCGTTTTTGAAGTTATTACTGGATTTGCTTTAATAACGAATACAGCGGTGATTGCAGGCAGAGAAAAAGAACCCGTTGTATCGTCTGAAACGAGAAAAGAACAACGATGCAGTGCGTAAATCACGCTCAAAAGCCAAAGAGCAGCAGAGGATGAAGGACAACCAAATTAAAGAGCTGCAAGAGAAGGTCGGCGTGATGAACCAGCTTCTGGAGAGAATCAAGTTACTCGAGTCAGCACTTAGGGAAGAACAAGTTCAAAAGGCTGAAGTATTGGCAGAAAACAAACGTCTGAAGAGTGAACTCGGCTTGAAGAAGAGGTACTACACTCCGAAATGTTGATCTTCAATTAATTAATCCCTCGTTGTGATCCGCCGGGTCGGTAAATTCCGCTGTTTTGCTCTTTTAGTTTTCCCGAGTGCTTACCGTGTTATCTTTGGTTCCTTCCTTATAATCATTTGTTGATGTTTCAGTGCTCGGCAAAGAAATATCAGGCATGGCAGGATATACCATCAATAAGCTACTATATTTCGTGCTGCCAGGAGGATTTCCTACGAAAAGCAGGATGGAAAACCGGATGATAACACGAAAGCGTTACTTTAGGGTCCGCCTCATCTTAAACATGGTGCTTTTCCCTCAAGAATAGTGGAGCAGGGTTTCTACGAAATGAACGATATTCATCTGATTCTTTAGCTATTTCTTGACCGCTCTTGCATGGAGGAAGGACGGTTGAAATACCAGTAGGAGTTTTTGGGGAATTATTTTGTTCCGATAAAGTGCATACTGAAGTGTTTGAGGCGGGTCGTGGTCTGCCGATCGAACTTTCATGAAATTATTTTATTTGTTGCCGTTGTTTTGCTTTGTTGGTATCTTTGCAGAGTATGATGCGGTCGTATTCACCCATTGGGTAGATTGAACAAGCCGAACTGGAGCTAGATTGGTTTGAGATTTGTCAGCGATAGTAGACTTTAAGTTCGGTCCATATATCAAGTCTGATTACTGCCGCGTGTCGTTCTTTTTACACGCTATTCAATATCGAGCGCAACGTATTATGCACATCAGCTGTTTTGGTTTTTTTCTTTTTAAATGTAAGTCATAATTTATTCCAGAGTTGTTTAAAGAATATTTTTGACTTGTTAATCAAGCGTGTTTCAGTAAGATCTATTTCCGGTGTGTCACGTATGAGGGTTACCGTTGTTGATAGCTCATTGAGCTTTTCGTATTTTTTTCATTCCGAATTCCTCATCTCAACATTTTGTCTCTAGTTTTCTGCTCATGTTTCTGCTTTATTTTATTCATTTTAATGCCTAGCAACTTTGTAAACGTTTCACTGTAAAATGCTGTTACATTTATGTTTTGTTCATATGCAAAAAAATAATAATAAATACGTGAAATTTTTTGCGCTATTTCGCGTTCACGTGTTCGACACATTTGAATTCATTTCGTGGGGAAAGATATCCCTGCAATGGCGATGTCGTTAATGGCCGCTGGTAGAATAGCCATGAGCAAAACATGCTAGAAATAGTTTTGTGTCTTTCATAGGTATTCTCAACACGGAATAATTTTTCTTCATGATGAAAAGCGGTTGTAAAGTAGCTCTGGAAAGAGGAAGGGGGGGGGGGATGGGGGACTGGTGAATATTGATCACCTAAGCAGATCATGTACTGCGCTCGTTCCTTAAGTCATTCCCGGCTTTGGAAAAATCAGCATCACGGGGCACTTGGAAGACTGTCGATAGGGTGCAGCGACACTTGCCTCGAAGTGTTGTGGGGCCATGCGATGACGTCCTAGCACTTTGCGGATCATGTGAGGACCGAATTACTGTGGACCCATGGGGCTGGTCCTAGCATAAGCCCACGATGGTCATCTGCCGCCCATCAGCAGTTTTACGGGGACTGCCCTGCGCTCAGCCTTCGGAGTCTACCAAATTTTCAAACCAAGAGTGCGGTGGAAAGGCACATGAGGATACCGAAACGGTTGTCCATCTCGCATCCTTCCAGGGCCTCAAGGTGCGGAAAGGATCCTTTCAGGACCTAACAATTCTGAAAGGATCTGATGTGACAGGTAGTTTGTCTCCACCAGAAGAACACCCTTTCCCTCCCTGTTTCTCCTGAGTGCAAAATGAGTCGTCTGTGTCCTCATTTTCTTCGCAACCTCCCTCGTTCTGGCAGGTACGGTGATATACTTTACAGCACCATGTCGTGAAGAAAACACATGGTGTCACATTATTTTCGAAGGAAGATTAAATGGTTTCTGCAGTACCTCCATCATTCAACCATTTTGTTTTTTGGCTAAGAGATGTATACAGAGCAAACCAATAACATTCTGTTGTTCTAAGGAAGCGGTGAAGAGCCACCAGAGTCTATCCCCTACCCCTTCCCACAGGTTTACTAAACGATGCAGGTAACTAGATGTCGCTGTAGTCTGTTTTTTCACATAATATACTAGTGACTCGAGAATCACAAGACCCATGCTCAAATGGAGCTTAAGTGACCGACCGGTTCGCTGTGAAAGAAATTAGCATTAAATGCAGTCAATCAAATCGAACTCAGTGACGAAAACCACTGACCTCCGGGTTTTGATGGCCGAGGTTTAAGGGTTCGTTACAGATGTTGCATCTGGTCGTTACACAATTGCGCACAAATATTGGATGATAACTCCTGGACGACTCCACTGCTGCAAACGTACCATATTTCGATTAATAGACACCTATGACAACCATCCCATTTTACTCAGTCATTTCAATCAATTTCACGCGATCAGTGACTATCCTTGCAACAAAGAATAAACAAGCAATCATCAGACAAGACAAAAAAACCCTCTTAACAAGCAAACCATCTCCAAGCAGCGATTGCATCCTAAACGTTAAGAGAATAACCCAGATTTCCCATGTCGTACTTTGCGGACGCAAGAAATTGACATTTTTGTCGAGAAACAAGCAACATCCATCGCACTGATGAAATCAATGCCTCCTCCCTCTCCCGTTGGCAGGAAATGGTCGTTTCATTACGAAAGACTCCAAAAGTGCTAAGATCGCAGCAGCGGTGAGTTAGCTCCAGGGAATGGAGATATCGAACGCGTACGCACAGCTCATAATTAATTGCCCGACGTCTGGATTGCGACTAACATCATTTTGGTCATGCGAGGTCAAAATGCGCCGCATGACCTCAGCAATGCTCTCAGCACTTTAAAATTCTAGTCACCTTGTCCCTATGCAAGCCTTACGACTCCCTCGTTCTGGCAGGTACGGTGATATACTTTACAGCACCATGTCGTGAAGAAAACACATGGTGTCACATTATTTTCGAAGGAAGATTAAATGGTTTCTGCAGTACCTCCATCATTCAACCATTTTGTTTTTTGGCTAAGAGATGTATACAGAGCAAACCAATAACATTCTGTTGTTCTAAGGAAGCGGTGAAGAGCCACCAGAGTCTATCCCCTACCCCTTCCCACAGGTTTACTAAACGATGCAGGTAACTAGATGTCGCTGTAGTCTGTTTTTTCACATAATATACTAGTGACTCGAGAATCACAAGACCCATGCTCAAATGGAGCTTAAGTGACCGACCGGTTCGCTGTGAAAGAAATTAGCATTAAATGCAGTCAATCAAATCGAACTCAGTGACGAAAACCACTGACCTCCGGGTTTTGATGGCCGAGGTTTAAGGGTTCGTTACAGATGTTGCATCTGGTCGTTACACAATTGCGCCCAAATATTGGATGATAACTCCTGGACGACTCCACTGCTGCAAACGTACCATATTTCGATTAATAGACACCTATGACAACCATCCCATTTTACTCAGTCATTTCAATCAATTTCACGCGATCAGTGACTATCCTTGCAACAAAGAATAAACAAGCAATCATCAGACAAGACAAAAAAACCCTCTTAACAAGCAAACCATCTCCAAGCAGCGATTGCATCCTAAACGTTAAGAGAATAACCCAGATTTCCCATGTCGTACTTTGCGGACGCAAGAAATTGACATTTTTGTCGAGAAACAAGCAACATCCATCGCACTGATGAAATCAATGCCTCCTCCCTCTCCCGTTGGCAGGAAATGGTCGTTTCATTACGAAAGACTCCAAAAGTGCTAAGATCGCAGCAGCGGTGAGTTAGCTCCAGGGAATGGAGATATCGAACGCGTACGCACAGCTCATAATTAATTGCCCGACGTCTGGATTGCGACTAACATCATTTTGGTCATGCGAGGTCAAAATGCGCCGCATGACCTCAGCAATGCTCTCAGCACTTTAAAATTCTAGTCACCTTGTCCCTATGCAAGCCTTACGAATGTATTTGATCTGGCAAATACAACAACATTATGGAACTATCGCCAATCAAAATCATTGGCATTGATTCTTCGGCACACTTCCACCTCATAAAGTAGAAATTTGGGACTGAAGGAACGGAACTATTACTAGAGAAATCAATCGATATGGGTCGCACTACACTAGCTTGTTTTTAGGCAGATTCCAAAGACACAAGTCACATTCCCGTGAACATCACCCACACCCCCCCCTCTCCCTGAACAAAGAGAGGTTCATAATCGAGGCAGCTGTGCGAACCACTTGGCCGACCGGCCCAAGAATTGCTGTACGACTCCATTCCCTTTAGACAAATGAAAATTTATCCAAAGCATGGATTTCGTCTCAAACAGCTGGTACCGGTATCTGGCAAATACAACAACATTATGGAACTATCGCCAATCAAAATCATTGGCATTGATTCTTCGGCACACTTCCACCTCATAAAGTAGAAATTTGGGACTGAAGGAACGGAACTATTACTAGAGAAATCAATCGATATGGGTCGCACTACACTAGCTTGTTTTTAGGCAGATTCCAAAGACACAAGTCACATTCCCGTGAACATCACCCACACCCCCCCCTCTCCCTGAACAAAGAGAGGTTCATAATCGAGGCAGCTGTGCGAACCACTTGGCCTACCGGCCCAAGAACTGCTGCACGACTCCATTCCCTTTAGACAAATGAAAATTTACCCAACGCATGGATTTCGTCTCAAACAGCTGGTACCGGTAAGATCCCATAAGGGATACGCACTTAGTTATCACAACGAAACACGGTTCCTCAAAGTGGAACATTATATAATGCTTTATTCAAAAGTTTCAAATGCAACACAGACAACCAATATGCTTTTAATTACAGCCGATCGGCACGAAGCAACTAGTCTCCCTCTTCTTTAAAACATCACAAAATAATCACGTGCAATGATCACTACAACACTGTTTCCGATCCATAAAAAATCATGTGGTACAGAAGCTGACCTGAAAAGAAATCTGCACAGAATGCTCAAAGCCCTCACTTGTAAAAACCTCGTCAAGAAAAGAATATTCCCTCAACGCCAGCGTCTTCCCTCACACAAAACCGAACGGAAGAAATAATCAGTCGCAAAACAAATATAATAAACAAAGTGAAAAGTAAGCAAAATTTTCCTAGAGGCAAAACACCAAGAAGACACTCGCAGATCGTACCTAAGTTATATGAGTGATCTCATAAGAACGATAAAAGAGAAAGAGAGCTTTGTCGCAACAATTCCCAGACTCGTAATATCCCAAAGCTGCGATATTGAATGGTAAAGTATTCAAAACTAAATAGGAAACGGTAGAACGATTTCAGTAGCTAAATAGATGTCTAATAACTGTGTCTAATTAATCCCCCGACTGAGACGTATGAGCTCAAACGTATCGGCATTTGCACACAATGCTGCATACTGTTATGCCAATGTCTCGTCATAAAATTTGATAACATACAATCGTTAATCAAAACTGTGGGGGGAAGGGGGGGCAGGGAACATTTAACAAAGGAAAAATTTATTCGTTTAAAAGGGAGATGGAAAAGTCGATAAGAGTATGCAGTTCGTATGTTACACTTTTGTAAGAATATGTGATGCAACTCGAAAATTACAAAATTTCAAAAGAAAATGTCACAAATAACTACACTGCTTTCCGTTCGTACGTACAATACAATCAACTGACCAATTATAATATCCTGGAAACGGAAACGTGAAAACAAACGAAAGAATAGAACTCAAATAGCACATAACTTGAAACGGTGTTGCTGCAGATAAGTTTCCATACAAATTATGAATCAATTCCCCTTCCCCCTCCCCTCCTCCCTCCCCCTCTTCTGGATTGAACGACAATTTAAGTAAGGGCATGATCGACTGCATTAATCTGCTAGAGGATCGACGAAATATGAAATCCAACATAACATTCATCTGAGCGGTTTGAAGTAAAATTTTCACACCTCTCACACATTAACGTTAAGAATTCATTACTCTGCGTGTGTATTTTTTATTTGTACATTGACGTATCACACCGAGAGATTCCGTTAACTAACAATTTATAATTCCTCGCCATAATCTTTCACTCCTCCCCATCTCTCTTCTCCCTCCCTCACCTCCTCCAAAGTGATAGAAAATCAATTCTGGAATTCTTTTTGTTTATATCCCACTTCTTTTAAAATGATGAGTGCGGCAGTTTCTGACGACGGAGGACATATTAGCAGCATTAGGCTACTTTGAACTACGATCGCGCCGTCTGACGAGCTAATAGATTTGCAGCTGCTAGCTCGAGATCGTTACCGCACTGAATAAGCATCGCTCTGGCGGCAGCCTCCTCGAAACCTAGAGCCATTAGTGAAGCCAACTTTGCGCTATCGACCTCGACTGAAATTACATACTTTTCAAAAAGATAAACAACATATTTCGACGAGTATTAAGTGACAAAAAATTCTTCGCTTGCAAAACCTACCATTCGCCTTAATAAAAAAATTAAATTTAATAGGAAATTTTTAATTTTGTTGCTCAGTGTGCATCAAAAAATTTTAAGACAAATTGCTACAAGAAATAAAATAATAAAAAAAACAAATAAACAAATCTGAAAAATAAACAAATAAAAACAAATAAACAAATGAAAGAATGAAACAAATTTTTAAAAAAAATTAAATTTGTAAAGAGTGTCGCTTAGTGTGTACCAAACTGAAACCACACATATTACTTTATCATATTCGCTTTAAGTAGAAAAGTAAAGCTAAAAACTACTAAAAATGATGTCTTTTTAATCGATTGTAGGAAACAGCAGACTTTTTCAGAACAACAACAGAGAAATAAAGTAATAAATTGCTTATTTAATTCTTACGTCCTAATACATTTCCCCCCAGCACCCTCAAATGAACTGAACACGTCGACGATCTTCGTTAAAATCTCATGAAAATCAGCAGCAGCAAAAAAAGAATCTTCCATGTGAATTACTCATCACAAACCTCCTGACTAAATTCAGTTTTTTCTGGAGAGACGGGGCTGCTGGAAACCATGAAGAATCATTAACAAGCGCAGATGCAGGGTTGGAAGGCGGAAAGGGGAAGGGTAGGATCGACGTCGGGACCGAGCAGGTTACAAGCAGCATTAGATGTGTGATAAGATGTGATAACAGCACAGCGGAAAAAAAAAGATCTCCATTTTTCCTTACCTCTCTCTGCTCTTTCCATACAACGTAACGTACTCTAGGTCCTCCTTCCCTCCCTCCTCCCCCCCTCCCCCAAATAAGCGAAGAATATCCAAATCATACTTCCAAACCGAGGAATCATTTCTGAACATTCATATTATATGAAACCATCCAATCCTCTCCTTTAAATGAATCTAGCTGCGACTGCGCAACAAACAGAAATGAGCGAATCGTCCCAAGAAAAAAAATTATCCAAACAGCAGAACTGTCAAGGTAAGTTGAGACTGATGTAATGAACCTCTGTGAAGCCTCCAAATCAGTTGTTCGGCCAAGCAGGGTACTCAACACGGTTGCCGATTTCATCTAGACCCCTGTACCCCCTTCTCTTCGGGAACCCCTTATAAATGAAATTTCCGGTAACTCTTAAGACTGCGAAAGATTACTACCACCAAACACAGAACATATTTATACCGTTTGATGAATGTCCTGAATGGCCAGCCTTATCTCCTTCCCTCTTCGGAATATCCGCTTCGCTTAAAAACGGCGTCACAGTCGAATCCCCAAAACTGAAACAAAAGCAAGCCACGTACATATTTTTGTTGGTGAGATCTTCTTAAAACCGTTCCATACCTGCTGACAGGCCGTGACCAGGACCTGTCGGAAAGGAGAAGGGGGATCGAGAAATTCAATTGACTATAACTCCAGAAAAAGCATTGCAAGAAAAAAAAACAGTCATATTTGAGGGTTTCAGAGTAAGCCTGATCGACATCGTGTGCCTTTATTGGAACAAGGTATAATTTCTTTCGAAATCTCCGCTTAGCAACGGTCGCCATAAAGCTGCCCAGATGCAAAAACCGGTCCTCCCAACCGACATTTCAATCCCGACCTCATCGATGAGAGTCCGAAGCCCTAAACAATAGACCACAACGGGAACACTGTTGCCAAGCCAGCAGTGATCTATTCTCTGACGAAAATATTTTTATTAATAATAAATCGATTCCGACAGAAAGAAAACATAATTCTGTCTTGATTCCAAATAACTGCTTCATTACTCCTTCCCTTTATCGAAAAAAAAAATTACCAAGCGAATAAACTGCAAAAACAATGATCATTTGAGAGGATAACAGCTAACCGAAGACATTTGTTTTTGAGATCGATGACGCATTCATGTCTTCTAAGGATATCCAGTCCGAGTAAAACAGGAACACGCTATTCCTAGCAATACGAGCAGAAATGCTCCGACCCTTTTCTCCACCTCCTGATCCTCAGGATGCAAGTCTCCCACTTCTGGAATCTCTGTCTCAGAAGTCCTGCCCTCAGCCAATAGCAAACATCAATAATGCCCATCGGATGTCCAAAATACTCACAATTTTTTCCGATTCGCAAAATACTTCAATTCCGACAGAAAGAAAACATAATTCTGTCTTGATTCCAAATAAATGCTCCATTACTCCTTCCCTTTATCGAAAAAAAAAAACCAAGCGAATAAACTGCAAAAACAATGATCATTTGAGAGGATAACAGCTAACCGAAGACATTTGTTTTTGAGATCGATGACGCATTCATGTCTTCTAAGGATATCCAGTCCGAGTAATACGTCAATATCACGATCGGCGAGTACATCAAAGTTACACGGGAAAAAGTTGTTCTCAATCTGTACCTGACCTGAAACACTGATCTGTGGATCGAAACTGCTGCACACCAATAATACTGATTTAACCTCCTCTTATTACTTATACTCTCGCAGATAAACCAAAGCACAATATTGATCGAAACATGAAGAATCTAGAATTCACCCCAGAGTCCAGAATTCATTCTGTACTGCCCAAGCCCTCTTCGAACCTCAACCCAGTCGATTTTACTTGGCACTCCAAGGCAATGAGAGTGGCGTAAACCCCCTCTCCTTACCATCTCACCTTGCCGACGTTAGCCAGCTAGAAAGCTAAATTGGGAACTGAATGCCAGTCGGCTTCCGAATCGGCGCCCTACCCGCCGGCCGCCATGACGACTATGTTACGGTGTCGCATTTCCAACGACATTGCGTTTCCGACGACATACCGCAAGCTGCTCTTCTCGGTGCAAGTTAGCTCTATGAGCGAACCCGCTACCAATTAGCCAGTTCCCAAGTGTAAGACAGCCTTAATTAAGCTATACGGCGACGCAGAGATCCAGGGATTAAACCTGTGACATAAGGCCACCACCCTACTAGGCGCTAATCGGATATCACCGCTTCAAAACATGTTCACCGCCCCTACATCATGCATTACGCACTATGAACATGCTATCCCAATCACAGAAAAGCACACATGGTTACTCAAAAAGAGTAGGAACACTAACAAGTATGAATTTTTCCGAGTAACTTCTGAGCACCACCGACACCATGCACGACACCCTGAAAACGCTTGTCAACGAGTCGCATCACATTACACCGAGTGGCCACACGTTCAGACAGGATCGACACTTGTGCACCTTGAATACATGAAATTATCGAAGCAAATGTGCGTAAAAGAAGCAAGTTTTGCGATTAAAGAACTCATCTGAGCTAACAATGGAATAATTAACAATGCGGGTGAGGTAAAATATTGCGTTGTTTTCTCCGTACTACTTAAGACGATTTTCGTTCAACTATTCTTTTGAGAATATCCCCATTCTTTCTAAAGCAGTTTCAAAAATCAAGCTGCTCTTTGACTCCAATATTATCAAATACTCCATATGACTGCCTCACGCTTTTGCTTTACAATTAAAACAAATCGCAAAGTATACGAGATGGCCTACCACACAATCTGCATTCCGGTCGCCCGCAATCCGCTTCATAAGTTATCAACAGAATTATTAACAAGTAATTAAAGAAAGCCCAAATACTAGGCTGAATTGCGGAGTGCTTAAGCAAAACATGAAACGGACTCTACTGTACTTCTTCAAAACATTCTGCGATAGAAAATTTTCGACCATCAGCGAGGCACGTCTTAAGCAGCAGCACTACCCATTAAGGTAAGTGCAGTCCACTGCAATACAATGCTGACACTCAAAGAAATGCGCAACAGCAACGTATCAACGAAAGCACTGAAACGAAGAATGAGAAACAACCTGAGTCCACGAACGCCTTCACCGGCTCTCCGTTGATCTTCATGTTAATGTAGAGCATCGTAACGGGGATATATGCCTCGGGCATGTGCTCCAGTGCGAACTGATGCGAGAAATCGATATTTTCCCTCTGGATTTGCTCTGCGATCATGCGTTGCCCTTCTGCGCTCATTGGATCCAGCATGGCGCGTTGTCGTGCAATCGCGCGTTCTCGATCCCTTACGTAGCATTCGCAAAATTCACCTGCACCGCTCAACCATTCGCTTAGCTAGGCCATCATTACTGTGACAGACACGCCATCAGTTTCGCGGACTCATGCAAAACTTCGCGAAAGGTAAAGCAAAAAGCAAATCTTAGGAACATAAAGCATTCAAGCACTGGAACTTTAGATGACTAACGTCTAACGTCTATCTCCCACGTCTCTATTTAACCACGCACTCACTGAAGAACACAACAGGAAAACAAGTGGTGTAGGCAAGGTCAAAAAAATCGGAGTGGTAAAAAAAGCCAAAAAAAAACTGGGAGGATCTCAGACCGAAGACGACCCTAACGACGCGCACAATTGCCAGATAACATTACACAGAAAAAAAGTACAGCCTGCAGATTTAACTTTGTGGGTTCATTCGATAAGGTACTAAACGTCTTCCAATTCAAATTCATACGACATAATCATACTGCATGAGGGCACACCTCGAAAACATGGACGCCAAACCCTCCCCTTTTCCCCCCCCTCCTCTCATCTTCACCGTCTTCTTCACCGATGCTCTCGTTGTAAACGAAATGGACCTAGCGTTTGCCTCCTTACAAACTCTCCTACTGTCGACGACTCTACGTGATACCTATCTTTACTAATGCAGGCAAAATGGGGACATACAGGGAGACATTAAAATAGAAGACGTTAAAATAATTTTCCAGTCAACGTCCAGAAAAAGGTACCTACCGCTCTACCACCTACAAGCAGCAAAAGACTATTCGTTTTTTTGACTGTTGCGGTCGTCAAAAGTGCGCCAATCTCCAAGTTTTCATCTTAGTTATTAAGTGAAAATAATGCCTCTAAAGACGATCATAACAAAACAGCACAACATCAATGGATACCAAAGTGTTGTTTTTCTGCCGCTTCCACTAATGTCGGGATCACTCCTCGCAAACGATCGCGTCGCTCCGGACTGCTTTTTAGTTCGTTATAGAGAACCCGAAGCTTAACGGAAATCGCTTAATTACGAATCAAACTACTCCTAAAAGCGGTCAACAACTTACACTTCTCATGAAACACGAACTATTCATTCTGCTGGAGTATGATTTCCGAATTTGCCCGACATGCTTCTCAACAAACATTCATTTTCTTTATGAACGGTGCGCCCCCTATTATTGAGTCAAGCACACAGCTACAAAAACTCTGAAGTACCCGAAATTGCTTACTGCGACCTCTGAACGAGGACATTCGATAAATGATGTCCTCATGTTGTCAGTCAAATGATATTCTCGAGGATTACGGGAAGATGAGGACAATCATCTGTTTTCGACTAATGAAGTAATCTACGATCGTACACACTAAAATTCGAAAAGGAATGATATCAAGCTGGGAATCTCCCAGAGTACAGGGCAGGTAGACGGCTCCCAAACAGCAGAGCTCTTCGTGGATCCCTCAACAGAACCGCATCGATACCGATGTTCGCTAGCATTCGATTCAATTCTAACAGGCACAATTGGTTTAACTTAACGTTGCGTTGCAGTTATTCACTTTGAAGGTATGCAAAGTAGCTTTTCCCAGATCTGCTATCCGGAGTTCTTGCTTTCCAAGCAAACATTTCACCACGGTTTAAAATAATTTCTTTCCAAACTTCCAGCCCTTTTTTGAGGAGAACAATATTCAGCATATTAAGATGGCGTAACCTACTCGATTCCGCACTGCACCATTTAGTTCCATTTGACGAGGTTATTATGCATTCAAAATTTTAAAACAATTCCTACACTCCGCTTGACATAATAAATGCCACTGCAATAAAAAACATAAGATTTCAAACATGCTGGATATTGTCGCTGCAATTGAAAAAAGATACTGATTATGCAAATGATTCTGATGTTGTGTGCGACAGGAAGCTCTCGTACAGATGAGAAGAATACGGGGTATCTGGCTCCTTATTAAAATGAACAGAATGTTTTCTTTTGAACTCAAGGTGAACGTAGGAGAGTCCTTTTCGCCCAGCCCAGCCATGAAATTGTCACCTGTATGCCCCAGAAATCGTTCTAGGACCACTCCACTTTTTGGTCTACGTAAACAATGTTTCGGGACTTTCTTGTGAATGTAAGCTGTTCGCCGATGATCTGGTAATCTACTGACATTTACATGATCCTGCTATCGACTTCAACGCCCTCTAAAGTTATCTTGACAGATTCATTGAATGGTCAAGGCTGTGGCAGTAAATTATCTCATGAAAAATGTTGTGTGCTCTATGCAAATTTTTATAATTAAGTGATTCGGTTTTACTCTCTGCTGATGACGGAAGTGATACTGGAGGGAAAATTGCCCCAATCTACGCTGGAATTTACAAAGTCCAGAAATTGCTAGAGAACCTTTAAGGCTACAAACTGCAGTCTGCAATCTTTACAACACAGATGTCTTGCGCACTACCGTTAGGCATACGTAGTTTGCTGCTGGCCTATTCTAGAAGACTGCAGGCAAATACGATCCCGTCATCTGGTTGCAGGCGTGAAGTGTCAAAAGATTTCAAGAATATTTCACTGGCGTGGCATTTCATAAATTGTTTGTCAGACTCTTCTTATCTCACTATCATACTCCATTAGAGGATTTCAGTCTTGAAATCTTCGAAACAGCACGGTAAAAATGTCGTTGTCATACGTTCTCACTGCCTCGTGGAATTTTGTTTATTCGTCCGAACAAGGTCAATTCAACACAATTCATTTCAAGGCTGTTCTGCAATGGTCGTATAGAAGGTAGGTATCACATTCAGAGAGCAAACTGTGTGGTTGTTTTTGTCTGTGGTATTCTTGCAAGTACCTTGTCTATTATACTGTACAGTCATTCAGCTAACACGATAAGCTGATCAAGAAGAAGCATACCTGAGACATTTCGGCATCGGTAAGACTGGCATGTGGGTGGCGTTGTGAAGTGGATGATGATGCAGTGGGCACCTTGATAGCATTGACCAAATTCGCTATCATTTCCGCAGTGGTATCTCGCGGGCGTGAAGACGAAGTTGGTTGTGAGGGCGTATTCCTCGCGACCGCCCTCATAGCATCACTGCGTGCCGTCACCATCACCATGTCATTGTCCGCTATTCCGAAATCCTTAAAATAAGCATTTATGAGTTCTACTACACCGGAAAACTATGAGGAGCCATAAAAAGGCCCCCCGTTTCCCTACTGGGAAAAAAAAAGAACAAATTTATACGTGGCACCTCAAATAAATTTCTGTACGTCCCTACTTCTCAACCAGTCCAGATCGGTTTCTTCGAAGAGCATCAAGTATGAAGTGTATGAAAGGAAAGAGGTACCCGAGCATAACATGCATCGTAACTTTTAGCCCAGGATAACGGAGCGGATCGAAACGTTCACAGTAACAGTTTGGACGCATTGTGCACACAAACGAGCAGATGATATCTTTAGGTCAAGTTGTAAAAAAAAAAAACAACTCGATATTCACTGTGCTACTTCTCGCTGGAAAACTTCAGCGAAATGAGGAAATTGAGGCGTATTCCCGAAAAATTTCGCTATGACCATCGACAGCGAGTGAGAAATCCATCTATGACAATTGATTCAATACGAATATAGTAGTGATGCAAAAAGTAGAAAACAGTAATAAATGGAGAGTTATACAGAAAAGAGAAAACAACATCAATTGAGCAATTGAAATTTTTTTTCCTGAATCCAAATTATGGAAAAAAAACCAGAAAAAAAAAGAAAAAACAAAGAGAAGAAAAGAGAAAAAACAAATAAACTAACTCTGAAAGTTTTCTTTAAATTTTCGGCGTTCATATGCACAATACGACCGTTATGAGCAATGATAAATTTGGTGAGCTCAACAGACGAGAAGGAGCGCACTTCGAGTTGACATAACGCTAAGAAATTCTCCATTTCCATTTCATCGGTCACTTCTACGGGGAACACGTTGGCTCCATTTGCGTCCGTTGTCACCGTAATACGCATCCTCCTCACCGTATTCTCTCGAAATGCTTCACCTTTAATTAAAAATGCTCTAACACTGACGACGTTCGCTTGAGCAAGAAACCGTTCGCAAAGAATATGTAAAAAAACAAAGCAAACGAATTCGAACCATGTATCTCGAATTATTCATAAATGCGAAAGTTATACCGAAAAAAGGCTGATGACATCAAAAAAGAATAAAAATTCTCGCTAGATCTGCAGCAGCTACCCCGCCTAATGTCCCTCTCCTCGCTTCCCCAACCCCCACTTCCTTCCTCTTTCAGCCAAGAAAGTGGATGTTGCAAATTGCACACTTTACGACTACACCGCTCTTCGTGAACGAAAAATAGCGTAACGTTGAATGACGAACTGCTTATGCGGCTACGTCATCTGAAGGAACGACGTCACTGGTCGCAGCGCACCTATAGATCGGCAGCGCTAGTAGATGCATGGCTGCGAACGGCAAGAGAAAAACATTGCACACTATTTCCCCACCATTCAACAGTCTTCTATCAAGGCATCGATATAAAACGTTTTGTCGACTAGAAGAGCCCTTCAACGAGCATATCTAAAGCGTTGTCTAATCGGAAATATATACAAGGCGAGAGTATAAGATGATCGCGACCGGATCGAGCAAAGCAATACAAGTTTAAATTTACTGCTTAGTGATGAAATATGGATCATTGAAATAATTAACACACAAATAAATAAGATCCTCTCACACAAATAAATAAGATTCACAAATAAAGATTCTCTCTCTCTCTCAAATAATATGCACTTCGGTGCGCAACAGCCGTGAACGTAAGCGCACTTCACGCGGCTTAAATAATTAATCGAATGCAATGCAATGGTCAGCCAACGCTGAAAACGTTCAGTTCATTTCGCAGCCCGTGCCAACATGCAGTCAACCCCAGTAAAGTCGAATCTCGTCTCTAGCATAGGTTGTAGCTCAGTTAGAATAGTGGAAAAAACCTTTATTTAAAGAAAAATTATTTTTTAAAACTTGAAGAAAATAAAAGAAAAAATCACAAAACCGATGCAGTCCACAAGAAAGGCCACAATCGTATGTTGTGAAAACAAAATTAAACCGTCGAGAGAAGGTAGGCTCAAATATTTGTGGCAAGGTGATGCTCAAACGTTGAGAAAATAGCGCAGGCTAAAGTGTACATTCTCTTGGGAAACGAATTACGCTACACCTGAGCGGCTTCAATTCACTAAGTGCAGTTAGACGGCTCTGATCCACTATCCCCATTCGTAGAAAATTGGTTTACCTCCTCAAGATTGCTTGGATCGCTTAAAATCATTTATACGAAAAAACTACGCGCCGAAAGCATCACCGTTAACAGCTGGGCGTCGACAATTGCATCTTTGGGATATGGTTTTGGGGTTATGAGGCGGAAAGCACTAAACGAACACATCACAGTAATCATGCTAGTTCCCTTCTGTTGGCGATAAAAATATCACACACCTCCCATGGCAGTTGCATGACTTTATGAAGAAATCAGAGAGATAGAGAGAGAGGGAGAAAGGGAGTGAGAGAGAATCTTTATTTGCAAAAATCAAATGCCTCCCAGACAATTCACCGCCTCCCAGCGGGGACTAAAATTGTATGCTTTATTGTACTGAAAAATTGCCTAATTTTGTGCACCATTTTATCACAACTGATCCATACCTTGCAGTGATCACCATCATGCGCTGATCTCTTCAACTGATAACTGATCATTACGTAGACCCAGACGTAATTTTCAAAAAAAAAAAAACTACATCCATTTCTGTCAGGTTTTCTTCTATCACTCTTAAAAGCCTACCGCCGCTATGGATCACGATGGTGCCCTACCCAAAAATGGTTGTATCAATATTACCTAAAACAGCCACGGTGCCCAAAAACGTAATTATTGACACTTATTAGAAAACCAACAGTATAGTTTCACGTTCGTTATCAAAAATTAAAATTGGTGAAATGTTTCCTCATGGACGCTATTACAATCCTTTTCTATTCGCAAACAACGCAAACACGCTTCTCGTTTTTTTTTCAGCCACGACTCCTGGCTCAATTCAACCCTCGAAACCAGTATAGCTCCAGAATCCCTCCCACTATCTCCCACCCCCTTCCCATCCCCCCTCCCTCTCCATTCCTCTCCTCAGTAATCTTCCCTATCAATCTCATTCTAAACTTACGGCTCTAAATTCACGGTTTCCCCGATAGCTCTTTCAACGTCACAATTTAGTGTTGGTTCATAATAACGAAGACAGCAACGTTAGACTGCAACAGCAACAGAAAGCAGATGTTGACTCGATATCGCTTTTTAATCCGAGCTTCGTATCGCACATTCCGCTAGAGTTGCTGCTGCATGCTTCATGTCTACTGCCAACTGCTTACTGCTGTTTTCTTTATTCTTTGTGTTCGAAAAAAAACGTAAAGAGGGCGCAATTGTCGGTGGCGTATTTGTCAGGGCGAGTCGGGGGCGCAACTGTCGTCCCATCGTTATAACCGCTCTGCAAACGCCAATCTGACCCTCGTGAACCATTAGCATTATACCAAAAGACTGAACTAGCCGCACCAGAACTAGCCCTCAGAAAAAACTAAAAAGTAAGTAACATGAGGTCGCATCGGTCACAATATACAAATTATCGTAGGCTTGTACAGCATAAGGAAATCATGTAGGTACAATGCCTTCGAGGTTATTTAGAAGGTAGACCTAATACAGGCAACGTACGTAGTGTTGCGTATGGTGAGTTGCTCTCGTTAGATATGAGCCGAACACGTTTGAGGGATGTTAACCGTTCGATGTCGCTATGCTTTATTTCAGTGAAAAAAAAAAGCAATAAAGGTGATAACGTTTTGGCAAGTCGCGGTAAATTCCTGCTGTCTGAAGCAAGAAATATAAGCTGGGACTTGGGTCGCAGCTAATTGCAAAGTAGCAAAGCTAGCATGAAGGTATAGGCTTTAAAACGAGCTGGAACGCATTGCCGCACAGCACTCTTTCCTTGCCGACTCCGCTTGAACGCAATACTGGTTTCAGTTTTCGTGGAACGGACGCTTCTTAATACCTTCTTTCATAACCTCCTCATCGAAGTAAGCGAGGGTATGGGGAAGGGGGGGGGAAAAGGG
>JPKZ01002874.1:330233-347920 GCA_000803305.1 Toxocara canis | reverse complement strand
TGGAGCAGCCTCCTCAAGATGTGTACGTGCAGCAAAGAGTTACATTTAGTCACGCGAAACGCGCCTTCCTGCTCCTGTTGCTGGTGAACAACGTTATTGTGTCCTGCCAGTTGAGAGTTTTTTTGCTGCGAAGTCCTGTGCAGTGTACTTTATTTCCATAAAAGCTCTTATGATGGCGGCCACAAAAGGTCTAATATTTCCCTTAAATTCGGCTGGGGCGAATGGAGGGAACGATCAGAACCGTTTTCTTTATCGCCGCTCGTCACGATCAATTCGTTCCTAGACCAACCGAACGGTGTGGATAATTGCTTGTTTGTGTCAGTGGTGATTACCACTCATTATGAGTTCGTAACTGCTCGTTTGATGCTTTTGAGCCAATACAAAGAAGTCATGTTCATCGCTTTCCGTTTCACCCCACCCATCCCATAGTTGCCATTCGAATAGTTAAGTTATGGCGCAAATGTCGCCGCGCCATTAAATCGTATGTTTTAGTAGCGCATGAAACGTTTGAGACAAGTCTCAAAAAAACAAAGAAACAACGCTTTAAAAAAAGATCTCCTTTTCGGTTGGATGACTTCTGGCGGATCGAAGCTATCAACTGAAATAGCCGAAATTGATGTCGAGTTGGAAAAGATCAACAACGAAATTCGATCACTAAAGAAGCGAAAGCAAGCGTTACTTGAAAGAAAACTTACGGTAAATAATTTAATCGAATGAATTAATTAATTGGCTGAGATATAGTCGAAATTTATGCGAAAGAAAAGACCGCCTAATTGTTTGTGTTGAGCTTGACAGTGAGTGGAAACAATTGGTCATATAGATACGTTTCGGATCAGTCTCATTTTTTGTCTGCTAATTTCTTATTTTGTATTCTTCCGATTCACACGAGAAATTTTTAATAGCACTTTAGCATTCTGTGATAGGCGAAGCATAGAATGTTAACATTTAATTGATAAGGAAAATGCATCAGACTACGATGAATAGAAAGCTTAGATAAAGAAGGCTTGATTAATGCGGGTGGAATGCGAGAATTTTGTTTACAATAATGCCAAGAATTCCCCAGGTATTACTTGTTAACTTGGAATATTTTTGTATCACTGTGGCGTATAGAAGTAAGTTGTGAGCTTTTTAGATTGAGAGACGCATAGAAGAGAGAAATGGAGCAGTGGCCAACGATACGTCACATTGGGAATCGGACTCTTTTCCATGGTCAGCACGATGTGAGGAAGTTCTTCGAAACGTCTTCAAACTTTCCAGTTTTCGTCCGCTTCAAAGGTTTCTTCTCAGCTGAAACTAAATAACTATTGATGTCATGGCGTTTTTCATAGATGAAATCTATCCTAATGTTCATCGTCATAAGGGTATGGATCGTTTCCGGTCACAGAGCTTTTTATTGCCGTATTCAGGGTACCGGCAAGAGAGCCGTTCGATAAAATCACTGACGATGCTTTCCTAATCGGATTGGCTGATGCGGGATATTCGCAGTCGAAACCGATGTTGTATATGGTGTTTGGTAGGGTTGAGTGTTTTATACAAAACGGATCTCTACATCAATTGCTAAGAAATTGTTGTGTTTTTTTTTGAGCAAAAATCACTGGTTTAAATACTGAAACTAAAATCAAAGCGTTCTGTTGAACGAATGTTTTATCGCTGAATGGCTCTAAACATATATCGCCTTTGCCAATAACTGCGGAAGTGATCTTATTAGCAGGCATTCTTAAGCAATACGTTTTGATTACCACTGACCAAGGTGGAGGGTAGATGAAGAGATTCCGGCCGAGTATTGTCTTAAAGGTTTTCATTCGTTTATCGTAGATGTGTGATTCAGTTAAAATGTCTCTAGAAGAATGTCACATTTCGTTTGCTGCAAAGTGGAGCCGTTTAAAATTGCTCATTTATTATAAGTTGAAAACGTAACCAGATATCATATAAATAATGAAATGCGAAGATGTGTAACGTTTTTGAAAGAGATGAATGGCACTCGTATATGCTCTTCGTTGATGTCGCGCTCTATGTCCCCGTATTTGCTAGAGCCCCTCAAAGGAATCGATTTGTTTTCTTTATTGATGTCATAATATTTTTTTTTTAAATTTCAGATCAGTCATCAATTCGATTATGTCAAAAGAAGATACACTGATCATAATGAGCACAGGAGGTGGCAAAAGTCTGTGCTATCAGTTGCCAGCTGTGCTCTTAAATGGTGGGACGTTTGAAACACTTTTGAGAAGAAAAGTTCTCTAGGGAATTTGATGGATTTTCTTTAAAAAATAAATCCCTTTTGACATTCATGGGAGTGGATGTGATTTTCAGATTTTTCGTTTATTTTCTTCTCCAAAATCTTTTCAATTTCTTATTCGTATTGCAAAACCTTTCTCAGGTCAATCACCGCTATAGTTCTTTCGCAACCTGAAAGTTTAGGTGAGCTGCTTTTTATTTTCTATTAAAATAATTGATTATTGTAAAAATTTTTACGAATTATGCCTACTTGCTTTTTTTTACATTTAAACATTATGTTTAATATTTACGTTTAATACCTCTCCATTAATTGTTCACTACTCACAGCGATGTTCAGATAATTGACTTTTATAATTTTTTAGCTAATTGTAGACTATGAACTGTAAGTTTTGGAGCTTTGAATGCGCGGCTGTATTCATTATGTAATTAATTTTCGAGTTAAAATTTTTTCTTTTAATTTTTTTCAGTTTTTATTTCGATGAGTAGAGTAAGTAATTGGCTAGAATGTTTCTTACTGCAGAGCAAAAGGCATCATTGGAATGTTGAGAATGTAATGAGCGGTTGAGTACTTCATTTAAGGAGTAACATTGGTTGTCTCTCCGCTCATATCGTTAATCGAAGATCAACTGCTACAGCTATCGAAGTTAGGTATCGAGGCAGCAACCTTAAATCAATCGACATCGAAAGATGATGTACGTACGCTTACTTTTTAATTGACACCAACGGTGCTAAATGAGTGGAGTAAAGAAAAGTGGTATTTGTATCCCTTGATGCGAAATTCACAAATCGATTAAAAAGTATTTAAAATCCCTTCTACTTTAGATAGAGCTCCCGACGCTATTAAGCCACTTGCTTTTATCTAAGAGGAGGGGTAGAGGGCCGCTATTAAGCCACCTGCTTTCGCGAAGGTGAAGGGGAGAGGGCCGCTGTAGAGCCATCTGTTTTTGCGCAAAGGGAGGGGGAGAGGGCCGCTATTTTTTCAATGTTTGGTGAGCGGCATTCTTAGTGTGGAAGCCTTTAGTATTCTGTAATTTCATTGGTTGATGGAGTTGTATTATGGGGAGATCATCCTTCGGCCTTGCTTGGGTTAGAGGAGATGGGAGAAAAGAGGGTTAGCTAAAGGGCGTTCAAGAAGTAGGCCTTCTTCGGGGTGATAAGTTAAAATGGAATTCCTGCGAGTGTTCTTTTTACCGTATCCGTTTTAGTGCACTTCCACTTTTGCTAGAGTGTCCTACCCTATTCTAGGTTCCATTTCATCCCCAGAGCCATAATCGAACATTGAGTAATGTGCAGAATTTTCTTATCCTCATATCGCCGAGACCAACTTGTTATATGGCTGTTTTATGCCGATTTTACTCATTTGAATTCTCTTTGCCGATTAATTCTAGTCTTTTTCAGGTGAATCGAATCCAGAAAGCGTTAACCGACGCGGGCTCCTCTTTCCGCTTGCTGTATGTAACTCCAGAGAAATTGGCTAAAAGCAAACGTGTTATGAATCGACTTGAGAAATGCGCTGAAATGGGTCGGCTTAAGGTTTCTTCGTTTGTTTCACCATATTCCAATGTAGCGATTCTTCTCCGAAATAGACAAATTTAAGTAATCAAGTTTTTATCAAAAATATTTCGACTAGGATCCGCTCGGTAAAATGATGATAAGGATTCTCTCTCACTTGTTAGTCTGAAGAGGAGCGTCAAGAAACTTAAGATGATCAGATCAAGAAAATTAATATGATTATTTAGGCATGGAAGGATTAGAAAAGGAAAGCTGCTTCTGAAGGACAGCAAATTCAGAAGGATGTTTCCTCTAATTCATTTGAATATAAAATCATTTGTAGGTGGTAGCGATAGACGAAGTTCATTGTTGTTCTCAATGGGGTCACGATTTCCGACCTGATTTCAAGTTCCTCAATGTGTTGAAAAGGCAGTTCAAAGGAGTACCAATTTTGGGCCTTACAGCGACTGCAACAGCTGACGTTATTGATGATGTGAAGAACATTCTTAGCATACCAGGTTCACTTCTTGAACTCTTACTTTGTCTATTTCTTCATCAATTGTTCAATTTTTTCTCATGCTCACTTCATAAATAGCTTCTAGTAGTTTATTAAGATTGCTCGAGCTTGTTACTTTGTTCAAGATGAAAGGAGATGCTAAAAATTTAAATAGCCGAAAATAACGTCGAATGAATCTATCAAATTGCTGATATTCGAATGCTCTAAATTTTTTCTTGTCGAATTCTTCTTTTTCTTGATTTCACCTCAAAAATGAAGCATTCAGTGCTCATTTTTTTAAAATTTAGTCTGATCAAATTCACACTCCAGAACAAATTGAAGCAGAAACTATTTCGTTTATTTTTGTTTTAAACGTATGCTTATGCGAATGTGTATTTGCCTCGCTCACAGTGTTCACATCATAACTATTAGCTTTAATTAACATAACTTTAATTAAAGAAGTAGCTTTAATATGAATTTAACTGTCTCTGATATGAATCGTATTTAGCGGCTATCGTATTTCGAGCTGGCTTCAATCGACCGAATTTATACTATGAAGTACGCATTAAACCGTCTTCATCGGAAGAATTTCTCAACGAATTGGTCGATTTGATCAACGAACGTTTTCGTGGTCAAAGTGGTATCATTTACTGCTTCTCTCGCAAAGAGTGCGAGGATCTCACCAGCGCACTTCGGTAACTGTTGTTCATTTCCATGAACGATTGCTTAATTGAATTTTTGCTTAGGATCTGAGCGCTTAGCAACAAGCGTTACAAAGGAATCTGTCATTTTGACAACGTTCTTTGTTAACTTGAAACGCGCTACCTTTGACAAATAAATTAAACTTACTACAGTAACAATTTCTCTTCGCTAGGAACCAGTAATTGTTGTGCATTTTCCTGTACTTTTACACATAGTCCTCTTCCGTCCTCTCCCCCCATCCCGCGCTTCTTCCGTTTATCAAAGCATGAAGAACTAGACTTCTAACTTTGCGAACCGGCCAGAATTCCATCTTATTTGTATTTATTGTATTGAATCAATTTATTTCTTATTCATTCGATGAAGATTGCAGTCATCGTCATCAGTAAAGCTAGGAGAACCATCTAACGGTCTTTCTGATGGCAGGTGTTGTGGAGGTTAATTCATGGCATAGTTGCCTTTGTCATACGGGTTAACACGACCACACCTAAACAAATCACATAGTACCTTCGCGCATTATCATTGATCAGTTGATCATCTTTTTCGTATATTATTTCGCGAACTATGAAAACAACGTTGGTTTGTTGATACTAAGAACTTTTATTTGTTTTGTGCAAAATTTTTTGAGGAAATGTTTGAATGTTGTCTTCTTTTTAGGTCAAAGAAGATCAAAGCGGCACATTATCATGCATACTTGGAGAGTGATGAGAGGAGCCGTACCCATGAGAGGTGGCTTAATGGAGAAGTTAACGTCATTGTAGCTACTGTAGCTTTTGGTAATTTTTTCCTTTGTTTTTGGGAAATTTTTTTTTCTGATTTGATCGCGAGGGCTTCAATGAAGAAATTGGGTGCACTTTGAGATTTCGGTTCCTTTACTTCTTTTTGAGATTTTTGACCAACGTATCTCTTAGGAGCTTGCATACTGTCACAGTATATCTACTGTAATCTTCCTAGACATTTTTCTTTCCACGTTTGTAAAAGTTCGCATCAACTAACTCCGATACAGTGTACCAGCCAAGTGTTTATGGTAACAGTAATCGGCCTTACCATACGCTAAATATTTATTAGCTCACTAAAGATAGTTATCGCTTATGGTAAGTATATTTATTGGACCATAACTGAACGTTTAAGGAATGGGAATTGACAAGGCAGATGTTCGTTATGTTATTCATCATTCGATGGCTAAATCAATGGAAAACTATTACCAGGTATATTTAATGTTTCCTTCTTTCCTCCACTTCTACGCTTATTGTCGTCTTCTTGTTATTAATGCTCCAGCTTTGTCGCTTTCATTCCGTTTGCATCCTTCATTCGTTTAGGGGCACAGCGAAAAATTATGAAAATATAGATTTTGTAAAGTGGTCCGTTACATTTATGAGCTTACATTTATGAGCTTATGAGCTTAATGTAGTTATTAATCTTTATAGGTCTCTTCCAGCACATCGGTTTTGGAAGTTTGCTGATACTACAAGCCTTTGATGGTATAAGCTGAGAAAACGGTAGATGGTTTGATTCCCCCTCCCTTTTCCCGGTCCCTTCCACTCTGTTCAATTGTTGACGCCTTCCCGGTAGAAATGAATACTTCGTTCTATGATTTGTACCGCTAAAGTGGTGTTAAGGAGAGCGGCCGAGCTGGTAGGGATGGTGATCAGGCGATATGCTTACTTTATTATCGTCTTGGAGATTTGTTCCGACAAAGCACAATGGTATGCACAGAGAAAACCGGAGTTGGCAATCTCTATTCGATGCTTGCCTACTGCATACAGGTACCCGCATTATCCGTAGAGATCACCACATATCCTCATTTTGTTCCAGCTGCTACTTAGTGCAAGGACAAGATAATGAGGAAGCGTGACTACTGAAGGGGTTATTGTTCTTAATGCTCTAAATCATAAAAAGAGATCGTAAGAATGTATAATGCAAAAATATAACAGCGTTAAATCTGTCCTGGGATGTATAAACCAACTGCATTTGATGTAGCAAATTAGGTATTAATATATTGACAAGTTTATTGCTTATCTTATGGAAATATTACTTAACACATTGTTTGAAGATGAAGTTGTAAGTGTATTGTTCATTTAGAGAAAAGAATGTCGTCGTTCGCTGATAGCCGAGCATTTCAACGAGACTTTCAGCAGTTCGATGTGTGCTGAAATGTGCGATCTATGTTCCACACGAAGCAACCGTTGTAGCACCGTTGATATCACTTCATTTTGGCGTACAATGCTTATTGTTATCGATGAAGTAAATCATCGTTTTCTCACTTCGTTCTTTTCAGTTGTGTGTTTTTTTTTTTTTTGAAATGAAGAAGATAAATAAACCTATACCATCACCATTAAAAACTTTTGTATTCCCGCATTTCCTGACCGCTCATCTTTCTACAGATCGTGCTCAAATACCTATTCCTTTTGAGAAACTGCGAATGCTGTAACACTTGAGCTAATACAGAATTGAATATGTTATTTTAATGATCATTAAGATCAAGTTCTTGAAAGTTTGGAAATACTTTTTTGTTATAATTATTTAAAGCATTTCATCAATTGTTAACTTTTCTGTTGTTAAATTCTAAAGTACACTGAGCACATTTTTAGTAAAGAATATTTTCTTGAGCACTTCCATTTCAGCAACGAGTGCTATATGCCGCAGTCGTATAAACTAGTCATTACGGCTCTAACAATAAGTTGAAGTATTGCTGGAAGTCTAATTTAATAGTGTGAAACGTGCTATATGCAATGTTTATTTCCATCCATATATTCGCTTAAAGTAACCTTTATTTCAGCAGTCACGCGGTGCAAAAAGCGACTCAAATGGGCGCATAACGGGTTTAAAATTAACCGAGTTGGTTGCTAAAAGAGAACGATCGTTGAGCAGAGAAAATATCGAACTTGTGCTGGCACATCTTCTTTTGCTCGGTTACCTTCAGGTTTGTTGACGTTTTGCATCCAAAATGAAAGCCTGTTTCAGCTGTGAACGAAACTCGGATGGTCGCAGGTTTCTTGAAGTTTTATGAAGTGGAGCAATTATTCTAAGCTTTTCAGATATGGCGAACATTTCTGAATGGGATAGTGGAAATTTGCGAGTGTGAAAGATATTAACGATATTTATGCTATGAGCTGGCAGCATATGACCCATAGGAGATGTTTATACCTTTAAAATTAGTTGGGACTTCAATTGGATATGATGGCATTAAAATGTGGCCTCTTCACAAAGCGTGATTTTTGTGCAGGTACAGCACGATTGTTAAATTAGGTTCCACCCAAAATTTGCCTGCATGTTTCTAAATTTCCTTGAAATATTTGCATGTTTCAGGAGGATTTTCACTTCACTCCTTACTCGATTATCAGCTATGTGGTACCGGGTCCAAAGAGTGCAATCTATAAAAGTGATTCATTGCATAAGATTTACGTTGAGATTCCTCAATTATCGCAACAGACGAAAAGTGCGAAAGTTTCCCGGAAAAGAGCTCATATAGACTCGGATGAGACAGATGATGATGTGGTTATATTATAGTTTCTTCGCTTTCTTTATTTTGTAACCAACATCGCCAACTAGGTGATATGGGTTCTGTACAAAGTTCGATACCGTATCGTGAAAAAATAAAATGAAATTTTGGCGAATCTGAGGACGAATCTTCGAATACGGTCTCATATTTGGGGGCGCAACTTCACACAAGTCCCTTTCCCTCTCTTCTCCCTCCCTCCCTCTCCCTTCCTCTTCCCTCACCTTCTTCCATTTTGGCAGGGTAACAGATTACAGTCGGGGTTAACTTTTGCGGTAAATGGTTTGTTATATTTCATCGGAAGGCCTCTTTCAATGGCATTTAATGTTGTCTTAGTATAATCTGCGCATCTCTTTGTGCATTACGAGATTCATTTTTTTGGAAGATAGCAGGGATACTATTAGACGGGTATAATGCTATTCAAATAACTCTGTTTGTTATAAATTGTTGTATTATTTTTGATGTATTATTTTGTATTATTTTTTATTATGTATGATGTATTATTTTCACCTAAATAAATTGTTGATGTATCTTACGTTGTATTATTTTTTGTTATTTTCACTAATTATGAATGAAACTCTCATATGCAAAGATTTCTTAATTTGCATAATATGCACAAATCAAAATGCTTATTCGCTCACTTGAATAACGATAGTAATTAAGTAAACGTTTTAATCATCTATAATAAAATATCGGCTACGATTAAAAAGCACAGTTACGTTATCGACAGCAGCAGTTTATCTTCTCGGATGTTGCTTAAACTCATAATAATTCGTTTTCTTTTTGCAATCAAATCTCAGCATTTAATCGCTAAACGACAGTGCATATTTACAAATAATACGATGGAAAATCGAATGGTTGACAAATCAAGTCGAACTATTAGCATATTGAGAAAAACGAAACTTCAACTCCACCACCAGTTTACTACGGTTGTCTACAAACGAATTAAAGATTAAGAACGTAAATATTATTATGAACACTATTCATTATTGATTGATTTGATCGGTGAATACAGTCATGCAAATGCAGTCAAACAAGTTAATTGTTCGTCTGAGCATAACAGTAGCATAGTCGTTAATGAACATCACCACTCGCGCATTAACGATTTCAGTTTTGTTCGACGTTTCGGCATCACACACTGATATGATAATTATGATATGATATGATAATATGCACTGATATGATAATATGCACTGATATGATAATATGCAGGGTACATGATAATTATGATAAACGCAATAGCATATTTAAATTTTTTGGTTATGCAATATCCCTTCTAGCCATATCCACTTCAATGGTGAATTTGTATACACTCATCTTTTGCATTGGTCAAACCCGAGTTTTGTCCAGAAAACATTTCGCATCTATTTCACCACCTTTTCATCGTTCCGTGCGGTTAGTCGTCATTCGTTCGATTGTGTTTCCAAATGTAGAGACGATATCAGCATCAACGGCACACATCTTGGACGGTGACCGATTAGCTTGGATGTGCCAATTAGTGAAGCGTATACGCATCTGAAAGTCTATGCGCTTTTGCCAATCTGAAGTTGGCACTTGCAAGATGCAAAGTGCAAGATGCAAGACGCAAGATGCAAGATGCAAACGTATTGTGGCTATGTGTTGCGTTTGCGTTTCATGAAATTCAAATGTCTCTGATTGGCTTTCGTTCGTAAATTGTTGAAAATTAATTTATAATACGACTTCTACGGCGTCAATTGAACTTCAGATCTACTCATAAATTTCGATTGAATTTATAGATACATCAACTGTCCATAATTCCCAACGATTATGGGGGAGGGAGAGGGGGAGAAGGGGATGCAGAGCACGAAAATCAAGTGAAATGACAGACCAGGGGATATCACGATCTATGATTTGAAAACTTCTCGCAGTATATCGATCGGTTTCGAAAAATGTCAAACGAACATTAAAATAAGCGGAAATGTGAGTTCGTACTTTGGTTGATTCGATCGCTTTTACAAATCGTTTCCGAAAGATTTTGCGAATCAGATGCAACCATTTAAAACCGGTGAGTTAACAACACTATTTGTTTAGTAGTTTGTAGAATTTATAAAATTAACAGCAATATTCAGTAGTTTGGTCCGATAAAAGGAATCGTAAAAGCGCATACTGTGGCAGCCCACTGGAGTGTTTTCCCACCTGTTCCACAAAATCTGATCCTGGCTCCAATGAAGAAACCTCTTCAAGCAACAATTACCTTACTTAAGGTTAACACTTGCCGATGAGTCTAGTTGTTCTCATTGAAACTTTCGGTGGACAGTTATAACCAATTCTGATAACATAAGTAAAGAGAAGAAATTGTATTCCCTTGTGGGCCTAAAATTTCAGGCCCGACTTTTGAAGGAACGAATCCGAATCGATAGCTAGCTTTAAAAGCGACGATGAACTCGGATAGAACTCGACGCAGAGATGGGCAAACACTTGCGAAGAGATGGAAAATGTACGTCTGCGGGTGCCATAACATTACCTTCAATGAGAAACATCGCAAAATGCATGTTGCTGACATGCCATTGTAGTTCGTATTGTTTGTGGTTCAGTTTTCCAGTCCATTCAATACAGATTTTGAGTTCATTTTTTTCCTATATCTCACAGTCATCACATTTTGTATTCAAATGAGCACACTTGGTGTTTCAATGCTAACATGAAACTTGGGACGTTCTAAACCTCTTCTTAGTTACAATAAGCTTGTTAGTGAGGGAAATATTGTCAGTATTGAAGATCATGCGATCTCATGGCATTTTGCTATTGTTTGACCCGATTCGACGAGATCATTTTAGTTGATGAGAATAAATGCCCGAATTTGATGTAATAAATAAACAAATGCATCAATGTGCATATTTATATGAATGATATTAAACATCGAATTAAGCAAATATTCTGAAGTGACGTTGGTGAAAGTTTTCAGGAAGCATAGAAATCGTAAGGATGATATACCGAATTGTCCTTCTATCGAAGAGATTTTCAACTCGATATCTTCCATCGAAAACAAACCGTTCGTTGCATTCTTTTAAATTTTCCTACCCCTACTATTGCACAATTCGATTAATAATATCATTTTTTCATTATTCTTGCATATAAGCTTTTCTTCTCTCTTCTCGATTTATTTGAGAGCTCATCGCAAGAAAGCGATAACGAAGATAAAACAAAAACGATGAGAAAAGAAGGATAAATGACTGGAAAGTGGAGAATTTTCTTCCCAGAAATCGTTCGATTAGGTATTTTTTAACAATGGATTTCATGAAATTTTCCTTAGACGCAACTAAGAGTTCATGCTTCTTTGGCTATTTCAATCACAACGGCAGAACGGATATTCGTTCTTTGAGTATTTGGGTATCATGGGCGACGCCGTTCATTAGAAATTTTGTAATGAAAAGCCAAACTTACGCCATCTCGAGCAACAGAGAATGGATTTCGCTTGTCCAGGATATTGCAACGCAGGGAGATAGAGAAATTCTTTGGCTGTTTCCGTCTTATCAAATTTACCCCCCCCCCCCCCCCCAAAAAAAAAAGATGGCGTTGATATGTGGCTTATATTTTCAGATATTCAAATATAATTATCGCTAAAGCTGACTGCAGCCATCATTTCCACAAAACAAAACAGTTCTTTTTAGCACATCAGCACGGGCAAATACACAAACCGATGCAATGCTCACTTACACTGTCACGCCACGCAATCGTCGACATTTCGGTTAGTTATCTCAGAAGTGGCTTGTTTCAGAGATCGCCTTTCACTGAGTATGCCTTATGCTTACCGTTTAATTCATTTAGTCTATTTACATATATTTTCCATCACCTAGCCTTTATATCGAACTGTTTCGGGCTCATACAACTGATGGGAATCGTACATATATGCGGAATGCTTGTACTCAGAAAATATAATTTCTTTCACACTTCAACACTTCAACGAAATCAACTACATGTAAGGAGCGATATATGAGGGGAACAATTGAGATGAAAGGAACGAAAACAGTGGGCCGATGCAATGCGCATAAAAGTCACCGTCTAGCTCAGGCCTACTGATATACGCGTGAATACAACGAAAATACACGTGCAAATGCGTCCGCAATTCAGAACGCACATGTTCTCATTTTGCAGAGAAAACATGTACTTTTATATTTTTGTTGAATGTGTTTACTTATATAGACTGAGTATGTATGCATAAGTGATTGATCATTTGCAGCGGAATGAAGCATAAAAAGTGTGGTCATGGTAAAATGGTAAATAGTCATAAAATGGTAAACAGCAGTCATAAATAGTAAGTGGCAAATAGTCATAAACTACTCGTTTACGATAAAGAGCTTATATTGCTCCGTATATCTCTTGAAAACTGGAGATATTTCATCAAACTATTTAATGCTGAGCTAGAAAACATTTCGAGGAAACCCACTGAGATATTGAGTGAAAATAGCTTTGCGCTCAGGTGTGTCCCAACGCAACGTTTGAAAAGGATAACAAAAACCCTTTTGTTCATTCGTACGGTAAAGCGATTGTTGTAGATGATAATAGGCGATCAAAGAGATCAAAGCGTAAACGCAGTCATCGCATAGATCATGTTCATACACCTCGTCGAGAAAAGGGTTTTGTGCACAGCGACAAACACTATCGTAGATACTACAGTTGCCCCACTTCGCCAAGGTTGGCAACTCATCTCAATTCCATATTTTCAATCAAAGTTGACTTATTGCAAGTTGCGCTATATAAGTAACATTGGTATTATCTAGTTGAAATCTGGTAGCGATAAGACATTCGCTCTTAAACGATAGGGCTATTCGGAAATCTTTTAACTATTTCGAGCAGAAATCCCCATTTTTATCATTTCTAGTTCACTTTGGAGATATGAAGTGCTATCTATTAACTATTGAGGGCATGAATCACTCATTCATCAAAAGCTAGTGGCCAAAGTGCCACAATCGTAGTATATCGAAAGCGTAGGACGTATGCCACATATGTAATAAGCATAGAGTGCGCGTCTTACGTTTTCCATTGATCCATGTGAACATAATTGAGGAGCAAAATGTTTGCAGTGATTTAGCAGTTCGCTGTACCACCTCTGAGCGACACGACGATATTCCTTTTTGTCCAAGTATGGATGAAATATTGGACATTGATGAAGCGGAAATTAAGTGAGCTTCGACATTTCATGTTTATGTTCAACATCACTAGATACTAATTTTGATATTTTTTCTTTCAACGTAAAGCGATTCCATAGTATCGCTTTACCAATTCAGCATTACCAATTACTATGGTTTATCAACAGCGTAAAAATTATCGCAAAAATCGATTAATTTGGGCATGATTCTCTTATCGAGAAACACTGAAAGTATATCGTTGAAATAGAAGGCGTTTATTTCGGCTATGCAGCAATTAAACTTTTCTTGTAATTGTCGGCAGTAAGTAAGAGTTGTCTATAAGACGAATTTACAATCGAAAAGAGTACTCACTATGCTCACTATGTTAAAGTCGCCTCTTCCAGTAAATAATTAACTTTGCTCCACTATGGTCGTTGCAACGGATATTTGCATCAGTGAAAGAAAGCATTCGATTCTTACTGAAAAAGAATAAAAAATTATAACGCTAATGGTGATTCAGTCAAATAGAAGTCTTCAATTGTCGATCACAATAGCAACTTAAAATATCGTTCATTGCCCAGTAATTCATATAGTACACAAAACTTTCTCGTCCCGATTCCATCCNGAACTCTTTATGATTCTCTCAGACTTTAGAATTTCTGGGAAGTGATTTTTAGTAACAGTGTCCAGGGGCATGAATTTTCAACACCTTTAGCGCTTACCAATTTTAAAAGTCACTTTCTACTGATCGTTTCCATATTCTAAGGGTTTTTGGGGCTCAAAAATCGTATCTCATAAAAATTCATTCTGAAACCTCAAAATAGAAACTCGAAAAATTTGTTGCAAAAATCCTTAATAGTCAATTCGGTTCGAAAATCGTTGTTGGCAGAAATTTTCGGAAATTTGAAGAGTGATGGACCCATGGATGTGATTCGCATTGCATATAGTATTGCTGATTTTCAAAAGCGGATAAAGAAAACGGTAAGGGATAAAAGCATCTAATTTTTTGGTACAGTTAGCATTTATACTCTTTGCCTATTCAATTGTTAGCCAACAAAAGCGTGTGCAGTGATGATGGCGAGGCACTGAGGCGTTTCTCGACTGCGTTCTATCAGCTTATCGAGGATTTCTGTAGTCTACTTCTCAGAGCGATTGATTTCTCTAAGAGACACCCGGCAAGTTCTTTCAACTTTCTAAGCACGCAATCTTTCCCATATTGCAAACACACGGGAGGGAGGAGGAGGGGGCTTAAGCTATTCAAAATTTGAAGATTAGGAAAGTGCACAAAGCTGCAGTGATGAGGTTGAACAGGTCGACTAGAAAGGAGACGTAGTAGAAGGTACGATGATGCGAAAAGATCTTATATCCATTTATAGGTAAGCTCAGGAGTCGACTCCTGCAATTGAAAGGATACGCGAGCCGAGAGGAGTGAACGCCTGTTTTAGATGCGTCACAGTTAGCGCATGGGACACGTACTTTTAGTGCCTCACTAGAGTCGTATGACCACATCTTATCCATTACTCATTCCATCTTCCTCTAAGCTTGGCCATGTGCAAACATTTTCTAACCAAAACTTGATCGGTTTCGGAGTAAGCATCTTTCATGATGTTTTAAAGAAAAATCTCATTTAACCAGATCGTTTACCGTAAAGTAATTTACAGATTATGAAAAGTTTTCTTTTTCAGCGTCCAACGGCAATTTTGGGGCTGATATTTGTGAGTTACATCATAATTCTCTATTTGGAGCTATCATTTGCGGCCATCTTCGAGATTATCGTACAAAGTGTTTGGCCGGCAGTTAAGGCGTCTGTTGTGGTCGCTGAACGCTTCTCATTGTCTGTGGCAGCAGCTATGGATTCTTTTGAGGATATTTTCCAGGTTTTTTTTTTTTCATTCAATTCATCTCCTTATTCATTTTCGCTGAGAGATAACGTGAGATAAATTTTTAGTAACATTGGACAGTATTGTTTTATTGCTCATAAAATTTTCTCAGTTCTATACGATGAACTACTCGAATTTAAATGAAATGTTGTGATTTATATCATTGTTGCCAACAGTTGACTATTTCAGTGAACAGATTAAGTGAAATAAAGTTACAACAACGAGGTAATTAGTTGCCCTCGAAACATACAAATTTATTGGTGATAAAACTTGTCCTAAAAGCAAGTTTTTGACTAAATTAGAGGAGTGTTCTTAAGTCATGGCGGGTACCATATGGCAACACAATCTTTGATTGACGTAGAAAAATCGAAGTTAAATGAAGTTAGAGAAAGTTGGTTGCCTCGGGGGAGAGGGGGGAGGGGGAATTATTGATATCACACCTGTAAATTGTAGGGTAACACGGCTAACACTAAAATATAAACTCTAAAACGTATTGCATTGCACTGCCGTCCACGTTTAGTCTCCAAGCCATGGAGTATGGGACCACATAAGTTCAGCCATAACGCCATAGCATTAGGAGAAACCAAGATTTACATAGTAGTCATCTCGTCTAACCAATAACCAATAACGCCTAAAAACCAATGAATTAGTTCATTAAAGGGAGCATATTGCGATATGGCCGAGTTGTGGTGCAAGCATTTTCATATGATGTGTTCGGACAGATGCTCATTTTTCGAAATGGCACTCGAGCGTATGCGAAAGACAACTCCCGGATAATTTTTGTTTCTGTTTTGCGATTTCAGACTTCAATTCTGTTGCTTGTCCAGTTCGTTCCAAACAATAAATGTTTGCTCACTCATATTCCTACTTCACAGTTGAATTGTCTAAATTGTCCGGGTCCGTCCTCGTCCATCGCGATTGCCTTAATTTGCAAATCGACGGAAATTCGCATCGCTCTGTCTTGTGTGTGCTGTGCCGATCACCTGATCACGTTTTTGTGCTATTGAGTCGACTGGACATTTACCTTCAAACGGAACAGGTGGGATCCAAATGGGATCCGTTTGTTGTCCGTCTATTTAATGATATGTTGACCTACCTGCGTCTAGCATCATGTTGTAACTGGCCTTAAAACCTAACATCATGTATTACGCGACGAGCATGTTGGAGCTAACAGTCTGACCCTTTTAACTATAACCGACTGCTTGCTCTGCTTTAACGACCCCCATAACAACTCCATCTGATGGTGGCGTTATTTTCGAAGCTTTAAGACGCTCGATTAATAAACCAAATGAGGATATTTCTTCAAAATACTTAACACTGCTGTACCTTAAGCGACAATACTGATTACTGAGAGAGTCTTAACTATGCACTATGCACCTAAACTTTGTTCATGAACTGTTCGACGTCTTCCAACAAGCAATCAGCGAAGTTCCATTCAACACTGTCATTTATGCTACAAATTTGAGCAAGACGATGGTCGGAAAATAGGCCGCTACCAAAATTGGGATTTTATACGCACTTTTGTAAGTTTAGATCCAGTGTATCGTGTTATTTCAAATAAGGCTATCAGTGACTATAGAGTTCAAAGCTTTCAAGAAGGAAATGTGTGTTCCTGAGGTAGCTTGCGGCAGTATCAGTGCTATAAGGGCCATTTTTCCTCCAGTCTTTGGTGGGTGCCGTTGAAAATAGCATGAAAGTTCATAGCAATTCGTAGAATCTCCCCGAAAAATTACCTGTATGTTGAATGACAGGTCATTTTTTCCCGACTGAAAGGGTGGAGGGACGGGCGAGGAGAGTTCCAAGAGAGGCAGTGTCGATGTGGAGGCTACAGGATATATGTTTCCTCTTGCTCCAACGGATGTCTATCAGTACTCCCCCGCGTTTACGGAACGCTCAGTAGTGTTGTCCCCATTTCCGTCGTCGTTCACGAGTCTTCTAGCTTCAGTTTACTGTACCCACAAGTGTTCGTTCATCGATGTCCCTTCTCCTCCTCCTCCCCCTCCACCCCCATCAAATTTAAATAGGGAAAGTCCAAATTCGGCTTATATCGTAGTTTTTTAGTTGTTGAATATATGAAGCAGCAAAGTAACGCTTTGAACATTTAGTAAAAAATGTATAGTAGAATATTTCCCGACCTTGTTCTGCTTAAAGCCATTTGTTGGCAACTAGTCTATTCATTTCTGTCTTCGATGTGCTCGGACAATTTTACTGTAGGCACTTGGGCAATAAGCGTTTGCGCCGTATAACCTAGGTAGGGGGGGGGGGGGGGGGGGGGGAGGGGGAAAGGGGGGGGGTTTGGG